>ML682025.1:5511135-5535764 GCA_007922195.1 Podocnemis expansa
GCCCGGATCTCCTCTCTCCCCCCCACGTCTCCCCCATCCCCAGAAGACCCAGATCTCCCCTCTCCCCCATCCCTAGGGGCCCGATCTCCCCTTTCCCCACCACCACTCCCCCATCCCTAGGGGACTGATCTCCTCTCCCCCCCCCATCTCTAGTCCATCCCTAGGGGACCCAGATCTCTCCTCTCTCCCATCCCTAGGAGCCCAGATCTCCCTCTCCCCAACCCCTCAGCTGCTGCCCCAAATCAAAGATGAGTCATTTGGAAAAGTTTCCCACACACAGGGCAGGAAGGAAGCATCACTGTCACCTACTTTAAAAAACCCTGCTCTGAGACTAGTCTCTGTGACAAACACCATCTAATTGGGAAAAAAAAAAAGCAAGGAGTCTTGTGGCACTTAAAGACTAACAAATTTATTCATCTCATGAGCTTTCGTGGGAGAATATCCCACTTTGTCAGATGCTTTGAAGAGGGAGAACTCACAGAACTGGATGAAAATAAATGCAGGGGAGTGTAAGACATGGGATCAGGTCATACTGCAACAGCAAATCAGAGCATTTGTAAAGATTCGAACTCTAGAAAACAACACACAGAGGAAGGGTGAAGTCAAATTACCTGTTATAATGTGAAAAGAATCCATAGTCACAATTCAGCCCTGCTTTCACACAATTTAATTTGCATATTAGTTTGATTTCAGCTGTTTCTCTTTGAAGTCTTGATGGCCCATTGATTATAACAGGTAATTTGACTTCACCCTCCCTCCCTATGCTCTCTCCTGGAGTCTGAATCCTTACAAATTCTCTGATTTGCTGTTGCAGTATGACCTGACCCCACGTCGTACACTCCCCTGCATTTATTTTCATCCAATTCTGTAAGTTCTCCCTCTTCAAAGCGCCTGATGAAGTGGGACATTCTCCCATGAAAGCTCATGTGATAGATAAAGCTGTTAGTCTTTAAGTGCCACAAGACTCCTTGCTTTTTTTGTTTTACTAGACTAACACAGCTGCCCCCCTTGGAACTCAGCTAATTGAAAGATCACACTTGCCCTGGCTAGGGTTACCAGATGTCAGGCAAAAGGAGGACACGTCCTCCTTTTTACCTTCACGTCCTCCATCTGGCACCCCTTTTAAAATACATGATTTTTGTCTGGCTTTTTACTTATGGGGTCAAAGTATGCTGGAATGCCCTGGGACACCCTATTTTTAGGGGAAAGTATTCCAGCACCCCCTAAAAACAGAAGAATATTACATTAATATTACATTTTCTCCATGTGTCCCCAATGTTCTCTTCATACTGCCCTGTCCTCCTTTCCAGGCTTTGGTATCTGGTAACTCTAGACATGTCCCTAGTCCTGAATAAGGTTGCTGGTTAGAAGACTGGGTCTTGAAATGGCAAACTTCTATTTGAAATTCAGCCCAGAGAACGTGCCCCAGTTTTCAGTATGCCCTCTTTATTTTATTGGTATCTGTACTATAGAGCCCCACAAGACTCAACCAGTATCAGAGGTTCCCTAGCCTAGGTGCTGTGGACATGCATAGTAAAAGGGGGTTCTTGCTCTGACCAGCTTGCTGTGTAAACAGAAGTGACTTACAAAGGGAAGAAGAGGCAGCGAGAGGTGAAATGACTTGCTTGCAGCCATTTGCTGGCTAATGCAGATGGGTCACTAACACCTCAGCTGTCCTGAGGGCCAGATTACCGTCCCAGCTGCTAGACCAGGGATGTCCAACCTTGTTGGGTGAGGGGCCACATTGCAATTCTTTTCTGAGTCGGGGGCCAGTGAGAAAAATTTTGATAGATAAGACATAGAATTCAATCTTATTAATAAACTTTAATAAAATAATTAATGTGATATTTGGCATGGGATGAAGTGGGGGAGCAGAGCAGAGCAGCTGGGTGGCAGGATTCAGCTACTCCCTGACAGGGACCCCACCTGCTCTGCTCTCCTCACTCCCTGCCGCACACTGTTCAGGGAAAGGAGAGCAGTACTGAGGAGAGGGAGAGGAGAACAGAGACAGGGCAGAAACCCTGGCAATTCTGTGAGGGTCACAGGTTTCAGCATTGGGCATCTCTGTACCAGAAACATTGATGGGTAGCGATCTCTACAGAAAGTTTTTTGCCACTAAGACGAGGGGAAAGACAGGAGTGCTGGGGTTAGGAGTGTGGGAGGAAAGCAGACCTGGGGGAGATGTCCAGGTCAGGATTTTAAACTGCTCAGGGTACTCCCCCTTTACCTGCCTCCTGCTCACCTGAAAGGGGCTGAATCCAGGCCCTGCACAGCTTGAGGGCCATGCCACGCCTCCCCGTAGCTGTGCTGTGCTCAGAGTGGGAAATTGACAAGGGCCCGGGCTCCCCCCCCAGGTCCCAGGCTCTTGCAGCAGCAGTCTGCGGGTGGGATGAAAGTCCTTGGCGGGATGGAGTCTGTGGTTCCCAAGCTGCACATTAGACAAACTCGTGCTAGACCATGCAATGAATCCATTCGCTGCCTTCACTAATTTGGATCTTTCAGGACCATTTTGCACTGCGGTGGAAACCATGTGAGTATGAACATATTGCAATGAACCTTTAAAAAGTTTCTGTCAACATGCTTTTCAATTAGTGAGCCAAATTCATCCCTGGTGTAAACATATTGATTTCAATGAGCCTGTGCCTGGGATGCATTTAGCTGTGTTTGCACAGTCAACGTGCACTATACACAATGGGTCTTTAAGTCAAGTTCTAAAATCCTGAGTTCAATTAATTCACCTAAATCTATGTCAATGCTGCATATGAGCCAGAACTGCAGACACATGGGGTTAAATTCTGTCTCCATTGATGTCAATGACAAAACTTCCATTGACTTCAAGGAAGCAAGGGTTTAAGCTCAGATCTGGATCTAAACTTCACCCAAATGTGTGGTTTACTGAGCTCTCGGTATGTGGTGGAGGAAATGCACTGTGTGTGTGTATGGCCCAAGCACTGCATTCCAGTCCTGCATGAAGGGAGCATGGGTGTGGAGTGGTACCAGGTTTCATGTTGTAATCCTTGGCATCAGCAGAATGAGGTGCGTAGCTAAGTAGTGTTAACAGTACAGTCTTGATGGTCTTCAGCAGAACTGAAGCAATGAAACAGGAGAGAATGCATATCACAGTCACAGGCCTCTGAAGCAAATAAGATGATTCCAATTAAGGCAATGAATGACACTTTGAGAGCAACAGTTGTCTGGGTTCAAACACATCAAAAGTCAACAGGACAGCACAGCAGTCAAAGAACATTTTTATGATGGTGCTGGTCTCTGTTAGTTTGAATTTGTTCCTTTTTCTGAAGAAAGAAAAGATCTCTTAAGATGACCACTTAAACTCCAGCCTTTTGAAGCTATACCTTGGGAACAGGGATTAAAATAAAGCTGGAACACCCTAGAACAGTGGTTCCAAACTTTATTCACTCCCCCCCCCGGCTGATTATGTAATCTGGCCCGTATGGGCAAACTCTGGCCCGCACCAGTGGGACAGCCGGTGAGCAGTGCTGCCACCACCATTGCCCACGTGGCTGGGGAGCTGAGCTGCAGCAGCTATGGTCCCCTGCCCTTGCCCCTGTTGGGGAGCTGCCATGGCCTGATCCCCTTGCCAGGAACCAGCCACAGGAGGGGAAAGGCAGCCCTGGCGGGGAGCATCAGGGCTGTAGCTGGATTCCAGCCCTGGGTAGGGAGAGGCTCCATGGACCCCCTGCAACATGTCCGCAGACCCCTGGGGGTCCCTGGGACCACAGGTTGGGAACCACTGCCCTAGAGCACAGTTCTGGGGCCCACAAATCTGATGGGCCAGAGTTCCAGGGCCCAGATTCCAGAATATAGAAAAATTGGGCCCACATGCATGAAGGTGCCCAACCTGCCCTCAAATTTACTTTAACCACTGCTTGAGAGGACCACTATCTGCTGATGGCCTATTCCCAGAATCTGAAGATCAAAGGCCCAAGATATGTAAGGGAAGGACTGAACTCTTTGTGGATAGGCTGGTTCTGAGCTAACACGATTCTGAACTGGTAGCCGCAGGAAAAGTCCTCAGTGGGGTCCTACGAGAGTTCTTGCTGGCATTGGAGGAAGACTTCTGGTAAACTCATTCAAATACATGCAGGTTCTTTTACTATTTCTAATGTGGTCTCTGTAATGCCTTCACCTCAAGACTAAACGTGCTTCCTTAGAAAGAGCTGTGTGCTAAGTCCTGGCAAATACAGCTGTTCATTGCCTTCAAAGAGAAACAAAGCAAAGAAGCTGGTGTGTTTAGACTTTCTGACTTGCTGGGGATAGCATAATCTAGGCAGGGAATTGTGCAGCATGGAAAAGCCAAGGTGGGAAGGAGAGAGACATGGGTGTTCACCCTTGAGAGCTACGGAGGCTGGAGTGGTGCCTCAAGAGACTACTGGTGCAGTTGCCCTGAACTGTGGTGGCACTCTTAGGAACAGTCCTGAACGGTACAAAGTAGATGCAGAGAGAATTTTGGTAGGATTCTGCTAAAACATTTCAGAGTATCAGGGAAGTGCTGGTCTCAGAACGTTTCCTTGGAACACTCCTTCTAAACGGCCATTGTTCACCATTTATTTGTGGAGTGTAAACCCTAGACAAAATATGGGCCAAAATCTCTTTTGATTTGAATTTTTGTAAATTTGAAATAACTCTTCTGACTTTGATGGCGTTATCCCAACTTTACACCGTTAGATCTGAAAACAGAATCTGGTGCGTTCCAAGTTTTCTGTACCTCTTCCAGTGTGAATTGTTACATTTCTGAATCACTTACCCAGCACTAGTGCAGGGTACATATATGCATAGTTGAAGAACAGTATCGCTGGCAGGGTAAATATTAAAAGGGTTTTCAATCCTTGTATATCAGGACAAAAACAGATCACCAGCTGGGGTCAGGAAACAAAATGTCTTCATTGCACAATGAAGCACTTAACTTTTTGTATATTTTGAATTCCTGCTCTGGAGCAATGTGTATTTGATTGCTATCAGAGAGGATGCTGGGCTAAATGGACTTAAGGCAGTAGTTTCCATATTCTCAACATCAATAGAACATGGGTGGTGGAACTTACAATAGCATTCACTGAGGTTTGCACCAGAAGAGCAGTTAGCTTACACTGACTTCAGTCCACTGGCTGAGCATGCATATTCTGACTTGTGGTACTTCTGGAAACTTGGTTTGAATCCAGCTTGGTGTTCTGGGTCACTACTCTCAGCTGTTTCCTTACTAGGCAACAATCTGCTGCACATAACAAGGCACCATTTGTCACAACTGCCCCTCACTGCTCAAAGAAGGACTTCCAATTTAGGAAGCATGAATGTGGAGCTGTCACTTGTGTCCCCTACACTGAGTGGCACTATCCAGTGTAAGGCTGAGCTCATTAAGGTGACACCATAGAAAATATTTGTTTAATCAAATGTCTCCATGAGTTGTACCACAATAACGCCTATCCTAGATCAAGGATCACATGGACACAAACACATACTGCTCCCAAGACCTTACAGTCTAAATAGACAGGATAGAGGGTGGGAGAGGAAATAGGGGCAAAGTGGCTTGCCCAAGGACACACAGCAGCAAAGCTGGGACTGGACTTACCCACTAGACAGAAGTGCCTCTTCTCTTGCCTTTCCTAATTACAAACACAGATCTTCAGTTTCCAGCTCTTCGTCTGTAAACACGCCGGTTACAGCACATCATAAGAAGAATTATTTCATAGTGAGAATACTCAGCAAAAGAGGGTGCAGCCCAAAAGGCAAAAGTATCAGGGGTGAGACACCATGTGCTTCTTGTGGTACTGTGATGGCACACAATAAGTAAAGGTTCTTGGGGATTGGGGAGAACCTTTTTTGATGCTGGGAGTTGGGCCAGCCAATCCAAGAGGTCCCATCTTGTCCCAGTATCTGTAAATCTACCAAGACTCATTAAAAGTAAGTGGATGGACATATCTCTGTACAGGAAAGCTAATCTAGAAGGAATAATGACATTATGGTTAAGGCACTGAACTGAGAGTCTGGAGATTTGTATTCTGTTCCTGCTTCTGCCACAGAATTCTTTTGTGAGTTTGCTCAAGTCCTTAAGTCAGTCTCTCCCTCAGTTGTCCATCTGTAAAACTGAGCTAATGCCACTTCCTTTATCTCCTCTGTTTAGACGATAAGGTCTTCAAGGCAAGGCCTGTCTTTCACGTCCTGTATATACCATGCCTAGCTTAATACAACACTGAGCTCAGTTGGGACATCTAGATGCAAGTGCAAAACAAATAATAATAATGGAGACAGAAGAACAGGGAAAGAATGAGCATACCAGCCAGAGACCATGATAGCATGATATTTACAAATGACGTTAACAAGATTTCACAGTTCTACACCATGATCTTTTTTGTAATATGGTCTTTCTTTTGCCATGTAAGGTCATGAAGCACAGCTAGGCTGCAGCAGTGCAACATGGATTATGTTTACAAATGACGGTCTGCCTCATTTTCTCTTATCAAACTTGGTACATTAACTGACTGTAATTTCTTGCTCAATTCTGCCCTTTCTTACTCCTTTGCAAATATGCCAGGGAGTATTTAATAAGTGTACACAATTTGCTTATCCCCGCAGACCAGAGTGAGGAACAGAAAGCCAGTCTTTAGTGAAATATGTCTTCTACACCAACAGAAGGGAATGTGCTGTGCACACACAAATTGACAAAACAGTATTCAGCACTGGATTAGCATTTGGAGAGATGTTTTCATTTGTGAAATTCAAAGTCAGTATTATTTGTGGGAAGCAGTGTGGCCTGTAGGTAAGAATGGATGACTGGAAGCCAGGAGTCTTGAATTTGTGTGAGTTTGGGCAAGTCCATAAATACTCTGTGCTTCAGTTTTCCCATCTGTTAAATGACATAATTAATACATCCATATCTTGTCCGAGTACTTGGAGGTCCTTGGGTGGCAGGTGTTACATAAGTCCTAAAAAGTCCATTTTATCATGCCAGCTGTGTGCATTTCTTCCGTGGATGCAAGTCTAATAAAATGAGTAATAAATAACTGTGCCTTAAATTTAAAGGCAATAATTTGCATCCTAAAAGTGGTATAACAAATTTTACACGTATTGAAATCACTTCCTCCCCTTCTGAAAAACAGCCACCATTGGGTTAAATCTTGGCAGCTGTTTGACAAAGTGCAGTCCTGTGTGTGTAACGGCTCATTTGGGTGCAACATCAGACCTGTCCAGGTGCATGTGATCCTGTCAGCTTTCGTTGTTCACCTACAAAGAGGAGAAAAGCCTTAATTCTAGTAACAATGAACAGAGATTCTCCTTTAGCTCAGTGGTAGTAATCTGTTTGGTAGGGGCTTTTTGGATCTGAAAGATTCCATTCCAGCCAGTCACCACAATGCCCTGTGCAGCTACTGATTTGTAATGATTGTAACATCCACCTACAGTAGTTTAGGATGACAGGTGAGGAATTTCACAGCCAGCTGAAACTGCAAGAAAACGTTAAAGAGAATGTAATCCACCAAATTGTAATTTAGTGAAGACACTGGTATTAAGATTCTGAATTCTGCAAAGAATCCTGGAAGATTTAATAGCCACAAATAGTCACAACCTCTGAAAGAGGGCACCCCTGACCCCTGGTAGCATGACTCCACCTAAAACCATGATGGGAATAGATATTCAGTAATGACTCAAAGGAAAGGACACCACCTCCTAAAGCCCTGCAATGATTGCAGCAGTACCAAGTAACCGGATGACATGATTGACCCTTGAGGAATATCTAACCAGTCCAGTCCTTTTCTGCCTAGGAGTGCTGACATCCAAGCTTGAGTAGTTATGGTTGCTGATAACTTTTTATCATAATTATTTAAAGAGGAACTAATTGCTGAGTATTTACAGTATTGCTTTGAGTGAGAGGGATGGAGTGTTTAGATCAACCTAACCTGCAGCTCTTGCCTCGCCACTGTACCCCTTGTTTCTGATACGGAATTACGGAACGGAAAACACTCCATTATGGGACATTGAGCCCACACCCATGATACACTCTAATCCAACGGCTAGTGGCACAGGGTGTGGAGTTGCACAGTGGGCTAGGTGCCCACATTGCGTTGTTCTCTGTCAGTGCTAGAGCATTCATTGTGGATGAGCATCAGCAACACGAGTACTGTGTGACTGGGCACAAGCATTGTAATTCTAGCACTTTTTGATCATTGTCATTTGCACTGATGACCAACGGTAGTATAGACAAGGCTCAGAGGCAACATTTCTGCTGGGAGGGAGGGAGAAGGAAGATCCTCTTGTACTGAATTTGTGCAATATATCTGCTGTGTAAAACAGTGTTATGTGCACCCACTCTAAGACTCCCACTGACTGCAATGAGTTTTGGATCAGACCCCAGAAGAGGCAAGTACAAGTGATAATTAATTGCTTTTCACTGCATGACACAGATCTGTAGCATCTCCTACCTAGAGTCTGCTTTGTCAGAAAATAAAAGAAATGGGAACGGTGGGTTACTCGCTAGTAACCGTCCTTCTTTGAGATAGGCTGCTCGGATCCATTCAGTAATAGGTGCCTCTGTGCCAGAGTGCTGGATTGGTCAGAAAACCTTTGTCCTAGTCTGTCAGGAGAAGGTAGGCGGCCTCTGCCCCTCGCACCACCCTGTGGCTATATATACAGCTGCCTCCCGACCCCTCCTCAGTTCCTCAGAGTTGCCAACTCCAGATGTGGGGATGGAGGGGAGGGACCTGAATGGATATGAGCAGCCCATCTCAAAGAAGAATGGTTACTGGTGAGTAACCCACCATTCTTCTTCGAGCACTGCTCTGATGCATTCAGTAATAGGTGACTACTAGCCATGCTGATGGATGGCGGGTGGAGTTGGGTCTTCCGCCTTCAGCACAGCAAACCACCCCAGATGGGAAGAAGCCCAGCAAGCAAGATTCTAACCAGGGCCAAGAGACAAACTAGGCTCCTTGCATGGCACCCAAGAATTCACAACTGAGGGCCAACCCAAAGTCAGGGGCAGGGCTGAACCCACCGAGACATACAAGTGTGGGCAGGACAGACTGAGGTCACCGTAACGAGGATGAAGAAACATGAAACACAGAGGGTTGCGTTTGGGTGCTCCACCTAAGTGGTATAGCACAAGGTATGAAGACCGGAAGATAAGTGTCTGGCCATAGGGCCTTGCAGCGTGAGCTCACAGGGAAACGCTGGAGGCCAACGGGTGCGAGGTTAGCTGTAATGACTATGGCCCACACAGGAAACAATGGAAGAGATGAACATTATCCCATGGACTGAGCACATCAAGGTCTGAGCCGGGATCCAAAGAGTCACAGTCCAGCCTGGACGGCTGCGGACTACGCAGGTAGCCGCAAGAGGGAGGAACCTTATCCCCTGGACTGGCCACGACCAGCCCTAGCGGGGCCTGGTCGATGAGAGTAGGAGTGAAATTACGTAGTTGCATTGGGTAAAAGGGGATCCTGAGATCAATCAAGAAGGGTCTGAGCAAGACACTTCAAGCCAGAACACTGAAGGCCAAAGCCAAAAGTGGTGCGGTGGGAGGCACAGGGCATGCCAGTTACAGGATCTCAGGTTAGTACGCAAAGTGTGTGCTTCCAGCTGAGTATGGGATCGGAATCCGGGTTTCTTGCTGGAGGGGTACTCCAGGGCATTAGCACCCACAGGGCAGCATAATGGCCTGAGGTGGTGCTGATAGTTTGGTACCTATAAGAGCCTTGGTAGCGTGAGAACTCGCAGAGAGAGCCCGTTTTTGGTCTGTAATCCTGTGGGATTCCAGCATCACGAGGACTGTACAAGAAAGGGAGAAGGAAGGCGGGGAACAATGCCAGCTACTGCTTGGTCACCCAGTCGAGGTGGCCAAAGGCCTCGTAGAGGTGCCGTATTAAGGATACGGTCTCGCGTGGCTACGGCACCACTAAAGAAGGATATTGCCACAGCTGCGTTGCACCTACATGAGCACAAGGGGAAAAGACGTTGAGACAGAGCTACCCCAAAAAATGGTTGCCAGGGGAAAGAGAGGTCAGCTTCTGACCACCTGGGAAGTGAAGCTGCCCATGGAGTATCAACCGCGGTATCATAGAGGTACCTTAGGTTTAGAGAACCCAATGCGGAGGGTTATGTCCAGCTGGAGAGCCGGATGGCATTCCTTGTGGGGGATACAAGCCTCTGAATTTCTGAGTACTTTGGAAACACGAGTTCTGACCTGTTTCCCTCTATCTATTACATATATATATTAAAAAAAAAATCCCCTCTCACCCCTATGGGTGGTATGTGTCTTCCTCAACCTCGGGCCCTCTACCAGAGGCCTGGGAGTTTGAGGGTTCTGTGCAGTATCTTAGCTGTTCCTAGCACTGCACTCTTCTGGACAGAAAGCTCTGATGTTGTTCCTGGGATCTGTTGGAGCCACTCTCCCAGCTTAGGAGTCACAGCCCCCGAGTGCTCCTACCACCACTGGGACCACTTTGGCCTTTACTTTCCACATCTGCTCTAGTTCCTCTTTCAGGCCCTGGTACTTCTCCAGCTTCTTATACTCCTTCTTCCTGATGTTGCTGTCACTTGGCACTGCTACATCTATCACCACTGCTGTCTTCTGGTCCTTGTCTATTACCACGATGTCTGGTTGATTGGCCAGTACCTGCCTGTCCGTCTGGATCTGGAAGTCCCACAGAATCTTAGCCCTGTTATTCTCCACGACCTTCTGTGGGATCTCCCATCTGGTCTTGGGAGGGTCTAGCCCATACACTGTGCAGATGTTCCTGTACACAATGCCAGCTACTTGGTTGTGCCGTTCAGTGTATGCTGTTCCTGCCTGCATCTTACATCCTGCCACTATGTGTTGGACTGTCTCTGAGGCCTCTCTACACAGTCTGCACCTTGGGTCCTGTCTAGTGTGGTAGACCCCTGCTTCAATGGATCTGGTGCTCAGTGCCTGTTCTTGTGCTGCTATGATCAGTGCCTCAGTGCTGTCTTTTAGTCCAGCCCTTTCCAGCCGCTGGTAGGATTTCCCAGTGTCAGCCACCTCAGCTATCTGTCGATGGTACATCCCATGCAGGGTCTTGTCTTGCCATGGCACTTCTTCTGCTTGATCTTTGTCATGGAGAACCCAGAAAAGCCTCTTGGATCCCCTCTGTTCACAGCCCACCAGGACTCTGCTACGGTGGAGCTTTCTCCCATTCACCAGGGTCTCCACGCTACCTGTAGCCAGCTTCCCAAATCCAGGCCCAGAGGGTCTGATCCTTGCTCTGTCTGGTCTCCCTTGGGGGGAGGGGGGTTCCTCCCTCCACAAGGGTCCCAGCCGTCCCAATCAGCAGTGACACTTAGCCAGTGTAGAAGTCAGAGGGTTTATTAGCAATCCACTTTGCACAGCAGCTAGGACAGTTGGCTCTCAGATCAACCAGGAGGGCAGATAGTAAACCCCCAGGACAAGGCCCGCAGGTCCTGCCCCTCCGACCTCCATCTTCCTTCCTCCCCTCTATCCCCTTTGTTCTCCTCTCTATCCAGCTGCCCTGCCCCTGGTCAAAACCAGCTACAACCTGTCACCCCGAGGGGGTCCAGGTAAGGTCACACTAAAGCCTCTTTCCCCCTAGTGGTACCTAAAGTTATCACACCCGTGTCCCATCACCAGAATACCATCACCAAAGAACAGGAACAGAAAAGAAGAACCACAGTAACCCAAGAGGTTTTCTTACTTCATCATATCTCTCCCCCCTTGGAGACTGAACTGAGCGAGGTCACCTCCGCTAGTGACCTGGGGAAGTTCTAACCCCCACCCTCTTGATAAGGCATCTGCTACTACATTCGCACTTCCCTTGACATGTATCACCTCCATATCATACCCCTGAAGGATTAACCCCCACCTTCTGAGCTTGGCATTAGTACCCTTTTAGCAAGCCCTCCCAGCTGACTAAAATCTCATCCAGCCGGGGCATGGGGTATGTGTCAGACACTGTGATGGAGTTCAGCTTGCCATAGTCTACACAGAACCGGATCGAGCCATCTTTCTTGAGTACCAGCCCTATCGGAGAAGCCCATGGGCTGGTAGATGGTTGTATAACCACCAAGGTCAGCATGTCCTGGATCTCCCTCTCTACATCCCGGGCTACCTTCCCAGTGACTCTAACTGGGGACCACTTTATGGGATTGGTCGTTCCGGTCTCTATGTGGCGCACCACTAAGTTGGTAAGCCCAGGCTAGCTAGAAAACAGTGGTCGGTAGGACTCCAGCCCTGTGCTAATCTCTTCCCTCTAGGCCACAGTTACCTGGTCGGATAAGGGAATTGAGTCCAGGGAGGATCCATTCTCCACCCGGCTACCAAACCTTAACAGGGGATCTCCCCCCAGACCCTCCCATTGTCCGCATACGGTCAGTCCCAGCCCCTCTCTGTCAAAGTAATGTTTCATCATAGTACCATTGTACACTTTTTGTTTATGTGACCAGCAGGACAGTTCTACCACATAGTTCACGTTGCTCAGTTGTTTGGTGACCTTGACGGGTCCCTCCCAGGCAGCCTGGAGCTTATTCCTTCGCACTGGGATAAGAACCCTCACCTGATCCCCAACCCCATATGATCTGGTCGGGGCACTGCAATCATCCTCAACTTTCTGCTGCCTTTGGACCTGCATTAAGTTCTCCCTAACCAGGTCCATAAGCCCCATAAGTTTCTCCTGGAAAATCAGGATGTATTCTACTACTGATTCCCCAGTGAGGGAAGCATTCCCCTCCCACTCATCTCTTACTAAGTCCAGAGGGCCTCTCACTCTTCTCCCATATAACAGCTCAAATGGAGGGAAACCCGTGGACTCTTGGGGCACATCCCAGTATGCAAACAGCAGGGGTGGTAGAGATTTGTCCCAGACCTGTGAGTATTGAGCCATAAAAACCTTTAGCATCCTTTCCAGAGTCTCACTGAATTTTTCCACCAGCCCGTTGGTCTGCAGGTGATAGGCTGACGCCCAGGTGTGTCAGGCCCCGCACTTCTCCCCGAGACACTGCAAGAGGGCTGACATACAGTTAGCCCCTTGGTCCGTGAGGACCTCCTGTGGGAACCCCACCGTACTGAAAATGCCCATCAGAGCATCTGCCACCTTGTCAGTTTTGGTGGGAGCCAGAGGTACAGCCCCTGGGTACGGGGTAACCAAGTCTACCACCACCCAAGTATATTTCTTCCCTGATCGGGTGGCTTTGCTGAGAAACCCTACTATGTCCATCACCCTCTTCTGGAATGGCTCCTCTATGACCAGGGGGGTCTCAGCTCGGCCCCACCTTTGTCCTGGGCCTTCCCCACCCTCTGACAAGTGTCACATGATTGGCAATATCGCTTGACTACATCAAAAATTCCCGACCAGTAGAAGTTTTGCAGCAGCCGCTGCTGGGTGTATTTTATCCCCTGGTGTCCCGACGGAGGAATATCACAGGCCAAGGACAACAGTCTTCAGCGGTATCTTTGGGGCACCACCAATTGTCGCCTGACCTGCCACGGCTCTGCCTCTGCCACTGGAGTCCACTCTCGGTACAGGGCCCCTTTCTCCCACAGGAATTTCTCCCTGCAGTCTCTCCCAAGGGACTCCTCAGCCCCAAGCTCTGCGAGCGCCCTCAGCTTTGCTAGTGAAGGGTTGCCCCACAGATCCTCCTGAAACTCGCCTGTGGGAGAGGATGTTGGAGTCTGTTCCCCAGCCTTGTCCAGGGTGGGATCCTCCTCCTCGCACTTTTCTGGCCCCATCGGTTTCGTCCGCCCCTCTGCAAGGTTTCTCATCTTTGTCTCAGGGACACCAGATGTAAGGAGCCCCTGCCGGCCCTGACTTCTGGTAGCGGCCAATGTTCTCTGGGGTTCACTGGGCCACCCTTCTAGATTTTGTGCCATCAGTACCTCAGCTGGCAAATGACTGTGCACCCCCATCTCCTTGAGGCCCTCTTTGCCTCCCCACTTCAGATGCACTCTTGCTACAGGCACTTGTACAGGTAGCCCGAACACCTCCCTTAGGTTCAGATAAGTATCAGGGACCATCTTGTTGGGTCCCACCACCTCCAGCCGGGCCAGAATCACCTCTGCACCTGTATCCCAGAACCCTTGGACTTTTCTTCCCTCTACCTCAATAGGGATGAGGAACTGCTGACCTCCCTTTGGTGGGCCTGAGCTCACTTGGTAAATAGAGGACTCTGAATCTGGAGACTTGCTTGGCACCAGCGAGTCCACCTGGCCACCCACTCCCTTACTGGGAGTGTCAACCCAACTATCTGCCGCTTCTGCCATGGTTAGTGCCTCCTCTGGACAGGCTCCTACCCAATGCAGCCTTTGGGAAGTCGATTTGGCCCTCATGTCTCTGTGTTTTGGGCACTGTGCTGTCTTGTGGCCTGTCTCACCATATGAGAAGCACCTCCAGTCTCCCTGTTCACCAGGGCCTAGTTGAGTAGCTCCTTCGGATGATCTGTTTTCTGGGGCTCCCTTCTGAGAGTCCTGTTGGAGCCTCCCCCACAGGTCCCCCTTCTGGCCCCCTTCCCCCTTCAGACCTAGCCCATGCCCTGACCGGCTGGCCACAAACTCATCAGCCAGCCTGCCGGCACTGCGTAGGTCCTTGGGTTTCCGGTCAATCAGCCACCGCCTCAGGTCAGGGGGACAAATATTATATACCTGCTCCAGGCCCAGCAGTTCCCCCACTTCTTCCCTGGTTGTGTTCCCAGCCAAGCCAGTCCATTTCCAGAGGTACTCCTTTATCAATGTGCTGGTTTCCAGGTAGGTCACCCTTGGCTCTTTCTGCACAGATTGTAGTTTCTCCCAGTAAGCCTCAGGGGTCAGCTAAAACTTTGGCAGCAGAGCTTGCTTGAACTGCTCATAATCTCCAGTTTCTGCTCCCTCCATCTGACCAAGTACCTCCATCACTTTTGGACCCAGAAGAGGGGTCAGATACCGCAGCCAGTCTGCGAGATTCACCTGATGCACATTACAGGAGCTTTCGGGTCTTCACATCGGCAACCTCCATGTCCTCCTTTGGCCAGCTCACTATACCGGCAGGGTATCTGATGACTGGCAGGGCGTACCTGTTGATGCCGTGGATCTCGTTCTTCCCATTGAGCTGGCTCTTCAGGACCTGTCTTATCCTTTGGTGGTACTTGGATGTTGCTGTCTTCCTTGCCTCCTCATCATGGTTCCCATGTGACTGTGGGATGCCAAGGTACTTGTAGCTGGTCTGTATGTCTGCTATGTGGCCTGCTGGTAGTTCCACCCCAGCAGTCTTGACTACCTTCCCTCTCTTTACTACCATCCGGCCACACTTCTCCAGTCCGAATGACATCCCAATATCCTCACTGTAGATCCGTGTCAGGTGGATTAGCAAGTTGACGTCTCATTCATTCTTAGCATATAGCTTGATGTCATCCATGTAGAGGAGGTGGCTAATGGTAGTTCCACTCTTGAACTTGTATCCGTATCCAGTCCTTGTGATTATCTGGCTGAGGGGGTTCAAGCCAATGCAGAACAGCAGCAGGGACAGTGCATCACCTTGGTATATGCCACACTTGATGGCCACTTATGCAAGCTGTCTTGAGTTGACCTCCAGTGTTGTCTTCCACAGTCCCATTGAGTTCTTGAGGAAGGTCCTTAGTGTCCTGTTGACTTTGTATAGCGCCAGACATTCACAGATCCATGTGTGCGGCATTGAGTCGTAGGCTTTCCTGTAGTCAATCCAGGCTGTGCTCAGATTGGTCTGTCTAGACCTTGAGTCTTGGGCAACTGCTCTATCTATGAGCAACTGGTGTTTTGAGCCTCTGGTGTTGTTCCCAATGCCCTTCTGAGCTGTGCTCAGGTACTGGCCCATGTGGTCCTGTAGCTTGGCAGCTATGATGCCTGATAGGACTTTCCATGTTGTGGGGAGGCAGGTTATTGGCCAGTAGTTGCACGGTGCTGTTCCCTTGTGGGGATCTTTCATGATCAGCACTGTCCTTCCTTGTGTTAGCCAGTCTGGGTGGGAGCCTGCTGCTAGCAGCTGGTTCATCTGTGCTGCTAGGCGTTCATCCACTGCTGTTAGTTTCTTTAGCCAGTAGGTGTGGATCATGTCCGGTCCAGGTGCTGTCCAGCTCTTCATGTTCTTGACCCGCTGTTGGATGTCTGCTACTGTGATGGTGACTGGTTCCTGTTCGGGGAGATTGCTGTGGTCTGTTCTCAGGTCCTGCAGCAACTTTGCACTGGTGTTATGAGTCTTCTCTTTCTCCCAGATGTTCTTCCAGTACTGTTCAGTTTCTGCTGTTGGTGGCTCTGCTGTTATTGTGTTGTTGCACTGCATTTGGGAGTACACCTTGGATGGTTCTTTGGAGAACAGGGCATTTATCTTTTTGGCCTCTGCTTCTCTAGTGTATCTCCTTAGCCTGGTAGCCAGTGCTGTGAGCCTTTGTTTAGCAGTCTCTAGGGCTTCAGATGGAGTCAGGCCCTTGCATTTTTTCAGTAGCCGAGTCTTATCCTCAATCTCTACACCCTTCTGTAGTTCCACCAACTGACTAACTTCTCTCCGAGTTGCCTTGATCTCATCCTCCAACCTCATTTTCCAGGCGGGGCATGTACTGCTCTTCTTCTTGATCATGTAGCCAAGCATCTCCAGGATTACAGAGGCTGTAGCATATACCAGTTCATTGGTTTGAGTTATGGTGGTAGTAGGAATTGTCGTTAGGGCTCTATTGGCATCTTCTAGCATACTATCTGATGGTACTTCTCCAACGAGCCTTGGTAATTGGTCTCGAGGGTTGACTGTAGCTAGTTTATCCATGATCTTATGCCTCATATCAGCTGCTGTGCTCTGTAATAGAGGGGGTGGCAGTGAAGTTCCAGCTTCAGGTGTTGGCTGCACATCTAGTTGTTCTTCCAGGTCTTCTTCTTGAGTCCAGGATGTAATGTGGAGTGAGTCTATCTCAAGTTGTGAGAGCAGCTTCCTCTTTACTATGTTGAAGCATTGGGTAACTAGCTGTTTCTCAGTTAGTGTGGATGTAGATCTTTTGTCCATCCATAGTTCCCTCATACATTTCATATATCCCCTCTCATTAGGTCTACTGTTGTAGTAGCATTCCATCAATTCCAGGTTCTCTTGTCTCATCCATGTATGGTTTTTGTTCCAGTAGCCCACTTATCATCAGATTGTCCTAGCTCCCCCACATCCGGCACAACATCCAAGCCGGCACAACTCTCCTAGTTCGTGTCACTCTCATATTTGAGGTAGGCAAGTGAGGCGTTAGGGGGTCTTTTGCCCAAGGACCCCTACTGGAAAGGTAGGTAGGTACCCACCAGGATGTGAACCCCGGTCTCCCGCATCAAAAGGCGGCGCTTTTAACCACTACCCCACGGTTTGAGCTGCAGATCCTCAAGCGGTACAGCAGGTTGATGCACGCCCAAGGCACAGTGCCCTCTGCCAGGGTATGTGTGTTCAAAAGGTAGGGAGGCTAGGGAGGGCAGTTACAAGCAACTCGGTGGAGGAGCTTCCATGCCTGGAGTGCGGCCTTTCACACGGCTATGATGGGGGACTGATTCCGCGAAAGCGGAGGCTGACGTGGAAGGCCCAAGATAAGGTATGCCACTGCTGCTCCCCTGCCATGGGAAAAGCGATGTTGGCGCTGTCCTTATAAGTTCCCTGATCTGGAAGGTTCCGAGTCAGGTACACTAGGTCTCTGCTTTGCGAGTGAAGAGGGGGAGGAAGGGGAAGATATGAGGAGGGCTGGCCACCACTTCTGGTAGGATAGGCCTAGGACAAGGACTCCCAGGATAAGGTGTCCTGATAACAACCAAGGTTGCCCGCAAGGGAAGGGGCTGTTACAGAGCCTCAGCTTCTGTGAAGAAGGGGGATATAGGGTGGCAGGGGTTGGACCGCTCTGCCTTGGCCTTCCCTGAAGGCTAAGGTCTGCCATAATGATGCGGATGTGTCCCATTTGATGAGTAGGGTAGTGGAGGTTCTCATCGAGCCAAGGAGTCGAGAGCCGACAGTATGCTAGCGAGGGGAGGGGAGGGTGTCCCCCCCCCGACCCAGGAATGAGAATGGGCCTACCTGATGTAGGGTATCTGGGTAAACAGGAGTGGTTCTGCATCCCGATGAATGCTGTGTCTGCACATGTCGGAGCCTCTGCAGCCATGGCTGGGGCTACTATGAGACGTGCTTCTTGTCCCTGGCAAGACCATCCTGTTGCGAATCAGTGCAGGGGTTGTTGGTTGAAGGGTACCTGAGAAAAAAAAAGGGGGGGCGGCAGAACCACCCTGAGTGCCCGAAGTAGCAGCTGCCGAGGATGTTTAAGAGTAGACCTCGGTACAGATGTACCAATGGTGCAGAGGGGTTTGGCTGGCATGGCCTGTGTCCGCTCAAGATCAGGGAGGGTACATGGCCAGAATTAGTGCGCTTGTGGTCGCAGTAGCACAAGAGGAAGCTGGTCCCGATCAAACCTGTTCCCCTCCAAAGGGAGGGAGAGGGTGTCAACTGTCCACTGCAATGATGCAGTGGAATCTACTGCATCCCAGATGTCTCAAGAATAGGGCGGCAGCCAATTGGGGTGGGCTCCTTCCTTGCAGGTGAGAGAGGAAGAGGTCTCAGCACCCTAGCAACGGGATGATAGTGGTGGAAGGAAAAAGCTTTGCCTGTATTCCCACGATGACGTAGATAAGTGGGAACTGGAGGGGAGGGGGTGTCACCCCAAGAGGTTTATGTGGGAGGGGTGGGTCCAGGAGGGAGGAGGCCGAAGTATTTGGCCTTTCCCCTGGGGTCCCGAGCGGTGCCCACCACAGAGAGGGTTTCTGGAGGGAACAGGACATCCCCTCCAAAAGGCAGGTCAAGGACCATCTGCTGTGCACTAGGGGGCACTCTAGCCTCCCTGAGCCAGGCCACTCGGCAGATAGTTACTGCCAAGGCCATAGTGCGGGCAGCTGTATCCACCGTGTCATGGGCCAAGAGGAGGAAGTCCTGGGAAATTATGTTACCTTCTTCTAGAAAGGTATCATACTCCTCTCTGGCCTCTGGTGGGAGCAAGCGTTCGAATTTCATGATCAACTTCCACACATCCAGCAAGTATCTGCTGGTTATGGCTTGATTGTTTGCCACTCGTAGCTGGAAGGCCGAGGAGAAGTAGACCTTACGGCCCAAAAGGTCCAGCTCCCTGGCTTCTCTGGAAGATGGGAGGGGGTCACTAGGGGGCTCCCCCGGGCCTAGCACCATTTGCACCATGTCCCTCGGGGGGACCAGGTGATCAGTGAGGGAAGGGAAGTCCGATTCGGGGACCCGGTATTTAATGCTCGCCGTGTCCAAAACTGGGGCAGTAGAGCTTGGACTCTGCCACTGGGAAGACATGAGGTCCCACACGCTCGGATGGAGTAGGAGTGTCAGGGGTTCTGCTGAGGCAAAGTTCTGGACCAAAGAGGGTATCCGGAGGGGACCTGAGGGCCGTACCTCCATCCCTAGATGGGCTGTAGTACGGCGCAACAAGTCAAAGTGCGCCGACAGATTCCCTGTATAGGAACCCAATGCCGGGGACAGGGTGGTACCGGGAGCTTGCTGAGATGGGGAGGGAGTCTCCCAGAGGGACCATTCCTGTGGGCGGAAACGGAATGGTGATGGTGCCGAAGTGCAGCGCTGAGGTCACTTGGAGCCCCTCGATGGCCCTTCCTCCAGGCTGGAAGTGGGGGAAGGAGATCTCGACTCCAGGGGTGGTACCGGCGACGGCAAGGTGATATGCTGCCGTGGGGATGGCCCTATGGTACTGGGGCCCAATGGAGTAGAAGACGGAGGGCTGCATGGCAAGGGACAGTGATGCCCACGATGGACCCAGGCCTTGGACATAAAGGGCTTCTGCTCCCGCAGTACCAGGCTGTACCGAGTCTGCGGTGCTGGGGTGAACTCGGCACCAGCAATGCTGGCTGTACTGGGCCAATGGTGCCAGAGATGCCAGCGAACAGTGCCGGGGTGATCCGGGTACCGGCGGTACTGAGCTGCGCCGGGGCGAACTCAAGCAGTGCCAAGGTGCTGGGTTGGTGCCGAGGTACTGGAGTCAGCACCGAGGTTGTGCAGCAGCGGCTATCGGTGGTATGGTGCCGTGTGGGCTCTGGTGCCAAGCTCAGTCTCGGCGCTGGGTGGGAACCCGAAGCCTCAGGTGAAGAGTGCCGAGCCTATTTAGAGGGTAGGGCACAGCGCCATTGTTCCCTCTCCTTGATGGTCCGAGGTTTAAAGGAGAGACAAAGAGAACAGGCTGAGACCAGGTGGTCTTTGCCTAGGCACCGGAGGCACTTCCCATGGGGATCGTCCTGGGGGAAGGCCTTGCCGCACTTGGAGCAGGGTTTAAACCCTGGCATATTCAACGATGTTCCAGTCTGACGGTGGAAGGCTCCTGTGGTGGAACTATGTCCACGAAGAGGTGTTCCCAGTCACGTGAAAAGCTCAAAGAAGGAGGACAGGCTGCTTGCGTTAGCAAGGAGCGGACGTTCCAGATCCAACGCGCAAGGTGGAAGAAATGAAACTGAGGAGGGGTTGGGAGGCGGCTGTATATATAGTCACAGGGTGGCGGGAGGGGTGGAGGCTGCCTACCCTCTCCTGACAGGCTGGGACAAAAGTTTTCTGACGAATCCAGTGCTCCAACACGGAGACACCTATTACTGAATGCATCCGAGCAGGACTTGAAGAAGAAGCTGAGTTCCTGGGCCATTGTTCTAGTTCTGTGGGCATTCCCCTTCCCCTGCTGTCACACTCCTGCCTTGTTTCACCTACTTCAATAAAAGCCTGGACTGGGACTTGTGCATGTTTGTTTTCATCCTCCTCCAGAAAAGCCAGTAGATCTGGGAATTTTATGGTATTCCATTAGACTCAGCTTCAATTAAATGCTGGCCCTCAGAATCAAATGATTAATATTTATCACTCCAGGGCCTCCTACTCAGACATGGCCCAGAATGCTCCTGAGTGACAGGAGGAGGCTGCATTTTTCCATTCACTATCTCTTCCTTCATGCAGGAATTGCCAGGGCAGATGACACCACTGGGCCCGCCGGTCCAGTATCCTGCTCTCGAGAATGGCCAGCACCACTGTCTCAGAGCAAGAAATGCTGATGTGGCCAACTGTGGAATAAACAGCCTGACAGAATTTTCCTCGTCATCCTCTGCTCAGGTTGGCACGTGCTGTTTATATGCTCATCGCATGCATGGCTCTCCTTTCTCAGACTCCATTTACCATCAGCCTCTGCTGCACGTGCTGCCCAGAGGTGGCTGCACAGGAGAGGCAGCAAGCCTGCTGCAATGCTACACACCCACCTGGATCAGTAGTTACCTGCTGCTTGCTACACACAGCGTAAAGGGAGTAAATGATGAGGTTAAGTATTGTCAGCTAACATTAACAGACGGTGAAAGTCATTCTGCTGCAGAAAGGCCATGCAAAGTTATATAATCACCACTAATGCCCTTAAAATGAGACTTTAACCAGTGCACTTTGCACTAGAATACTTCTTGCCTGCCACCTGCATGTGGAAGTTCTTGGAGATGTACAGTTCCTACTTGTATTCTACTGAGCCCCTTCCTTCCTCCATGCTTTGGATCATCCAAGGAACGGGAAATGCAATTGGTCTCCTTCTCCCCTTATGCACTGAGGTCTGAGCACAAAGAGATCCAACATGCTGGCATGGTCCAAAGTAAGCTACTTTCAAGATTTTTCCAGTCTAAGGTGCACAGTGCACATGTGTACCCATTTGTGAAATACAGATAGGAGCTGTGCATTTCAAAGAACTTCCAGCTACAGGTAAATTAACAACATCCTTCACTACTGCTGAGATTATATAGCTGAAAACAAGTGAGGACAGTTTGGGATTTATCTAGACTAGAAACCTCTCTTTTCAGTACTGGCCCTTGCTTGAGGTTCATGCATGCCATGTGACAGTTAACTAAAATGGTTCCATAGCCTGAGCAGAGTGAAATGTTGTTACAAGCTGTGATAGAGAAATCAATTTACCATGATTTGAGGACTTAAACCATGAATTGAGGACTTCAGGAACTCAGCCATATAGGTTAATTTTCCCTTCACCTTTGCTTTTCTTGTCTATTTAGATATTCAGGGACTCTGTTACTTTATGCGGGTATGGTACATAGCATGATGCATACATAGCAATGGTCTCAGTTTTGGTTGTGGGTGGTAGACTCCTTTGTAATATAAAATAAGGCAAAATGATTAGCTATTATGTAAACCAGCATCCAGGTTAACCTGAGCACTAGCAATGTGCAGTGGATCTAGCTGAAGGTCTGCAACTTCTGAATGTATTTTGGTGTTATACCCAGGCATTAAAGTAAGGCGGAATGCATGGGAACGCAGTTCCAGGGCCCCCTGTTTTTAGGCTGGCAGTGTTCCAGGGCCCCTAAAAATAGAGGAACGCACCGGAACGCAGTGTTCCAGGGCCTCCTAAAAATAGATACAGCAGCTGGAACACAGAGTTCCAGTGCATTCCACCTTAAGCCCTGTTCCACCTTAAGCCCAGCCAGCAGAGCGCTGTGGCAGGCTGGCAGTTTGTAAATCTCCCCCCTGCAGGGCGGGAGCAGCTTGTGCCCGGAAGCAGTTTCCAGTTGGTCAGCCAGCCTGCAAGTAGCTGAGGTAAGGCCTTGACTTGGCCTGGGAGAGCCCCATGGTGGTGCTGGGGAAAGAGCTTTGGGGGAAGGGTTGCAATGGCCTCTGAGATAGGGGGGCACGTAGCTGCTGGGGGACAGGGAATGCTGCTAGGGGTTGTGCGGGGCAGGGGGTTTGTGTGTGTAGCTAGGGGTGGTTGGGGGTGGGTGCGTACATGGGTGTGTAGGTGTGTAGCTGGGGGTGGGTGTGTGTGTGTAGGTGTAGCTGGGGGTGGTTGGGTAGGCATTTGGGTGTGTAGCTGGGGGTGGTGGCATGTGCCTAGGTGTGTGTGTAGCAGGGTGATGGGTGGAGCGGAATGATAACTGATGCATGTGGTACTCAGAAGTGGTCGCAAACAGCTAGCTGGGCTGGGGGGCCAGTAGCTGGGGTGGGGGGCAGGTGTTTGTGGGCCCAGACCTGCATGAGGGGGGCCTGGAAATTTAAGAGGGTTCTGGGGCCCCCCAAATTATACTTTAACCCCTGAGTAGCTGGGGCATGAGGGGTCCCATCAATTTAGGAGAGTTCTGGGGCCCTCCCAATTATACTTTAACCTCTGATTAAACCAAAATATCTTTGCTCAGGATATTCCATATTGTGACTTGCTACCTCTGAAGCAGAGTGGAAGCTACATGCCAAGTTTTCATTTGGAAATAGGCCAGATTCAAAGTGAACTGTATCATTGCAAATAAAACTCTCTCAGCAGGGATATAAAAAGCAACAGTTGTCTTAAAGCAGCTGAAGCGAGAAATCACCTCAGGCTGCTGCCTTGGAGCATGGGATTCCCACCACATGATCTGAGCTACATCTCAGCATGGGCCACTGGCTGTTTCAAGACCAAAATGGATTTGAGTTTTGCTGGCACTGAGAGGAAAAATAACTGGCTAGTCATTTTATGACTCAAGGCCTTCCCTAACAGTTCAATGATCCGAAAGCAAGGGGATGTAATCAGAGACATTGGGGAAAACTTTCTAATGGGACCAAGTGATTCAGGAGTATGTCATTTAGAAAAGTGATTTAGGGGCTTCAGAGCCCCCTCTCATTGACTTTTCAATGAACTCAAGTTCTTAAGTGCACGAATCATTTTTGAAAATTGGAATTAGCGGCTTTACTCTCTTGGGTGCTTTTGAGAACTTTACCCTGTCTCATTAGTGATCTTACAAGTAATAACATACTATTTATGACACACTATATCACAAACATTGGTACCACAATACATATCTAGAGTTAATCTAGGGCTCCATTGAGAAAATTTTCTCTGCAGTATTCAGCATTCTTCCAATGCTACTTTGCCAATAAATGCCTAGCACCTTTGGAAAATTCTGTTGCTATAGAAATTAACAAGCGCTCCTATTAGTTTCAGGGAGGACTGGACCTGCTCTTTCTGAGCAAGTCTATGGACTTTCTTCTCCTCTCAATGAAGTTAACACTCACTTCCATGGGATCAGCTTTGCATCTTAAAATTTGAGCAGTTGCTCTGGATGATCACACAGCTCACAGTCATGGTTTTCCATATTCTGTAAATAGAAGATAATACAGGTGAAAGATTACTGGTCTCAATGTCTGATCACGTCCTAGATCGCTCATTACTGCAAAACTTCTGCAAAACATTTTAACTCAGGGGTGTCAAACATATGGCCCATACCATAGGCCATATGTGGCCACCAGTCTGAATGTCCCCAGCCTCCAGAGTGCTACTGGCCTCACCAGCCTCAGCGCTTCCAGACCCCAGAGCACTGCTGTCTGCACGGCACTCTAGTGCCAGTTAACCCAAGTGCTGATCCACTCTGCCCCCAACGCTAACTTGAAAAGTGGTGAAGCTCATCTAGAAAAGTTACACAAAAGCTTATTTACAAAAGCCATCTCACAGCTGGAATAAAGTGTGATGAAGCTCATCTATAAAGGCTGTCTGGCCCCAGCATTAAGTGGGTATGGAAAGTGAGTAAGTGAAAGCTGCACTATTTGTCTGCCCTTTTAATTTTACACAGGCATGTGCGCGCACGCATGCGTGCACACACACACACACACACACACACACACACACACACACACACACAC
>ML682025.1:5535774-5555772 GCA_007922195.1 Podocnemis expansa
CACACACACACACACACACACACACACACACACACACACACACACACAGTGGCCTGCCAAGTGAACAATTTTGTCTTAAATGATTCTTGTGGCCAGCTAACTTTGACACCCCTGGTTTAACTGCATACACCTATTGGCTAAATATTACTCCCCCCATATTTTCTTGGTCATGAAGAAAAGCTCTAGTAAACTGAAAAATCAGACCAACACATTTCCCTGATGTTAGAGTCCTTCTGGTTCTGAATTCTACCCTCTACTACATATTTTGTATATGCAGCCAGAATGCATCTGTATCATGCTGAGAAAATAAATCTAGATATAGAAAGAGTTCAAAGATGCCTTGCAAAGCTGACAGAAAAAAAGAAACCACCAAAAATCCCAAAGGGGACTAACGATAGCATTTCCTTAGCACCCTCCAACCTCGAAGCCCTCCAAGCCTTTCAAATTGCATTTTCACTTAGCTGGAAAAATGCTGCAAGATGGGACATGTCAGTGAGTTCAAGTATTACGTAATTGCAATTTTTGTAATAGATGCTGCCTCTTTCTGTTGCCAGTTGGTCTGAATAGATAGTTTCACACAACTGGGTTTCATACACCCGTTTCTCTAGAAGTGGGGGAGGATGTAACATTTAGCAAGCACATACTTCTTCACTATACTACACAACAATAATGAATTCTCACAATGTAGGCTGAGTATCATGAGATTTTTTAGCACTAAGGCTTATCCTACACACTGTGGATTAATTTGCCTAGGGAACAGATAAAAACCTCATCATTTGAGTTATTTAACAGGACAGAGCACTGTAGAATGTGGTGCAGGGAACAATTTTGCACACAGCCCTTTGGGGGACAGATTAATTGAGAGTTTTTCACCTTTAATTTTGATTAATCTGTTGTTGTTTTACAGACATTAAAACCCTCAACCCACTACCAGCAGCAAATGGCACACTTAACAGACAAGCCACATTACCCTGAGTGACATATGAAGATTAAAGAGAACAATATTAGTCCTACCACTTAATAAAACATAATTGAAAATAAAAAATAGCAAAAGCATTCCTAACTGGCTTAAAAAAAAAAATCAAAACAAATTCAAGTGCCATAGTTTAGTGCTCTCGAGAGGGTGATCCATCATAACGCAGATGTTTAATCAGGCCAACAATTCATTGATCTCCTGCACAAAAATGCAAGCTGTTCCCCAGCATGGCTAACACTTCATTAGTGCTTGGCTAAATTAGTGCTCCAGATTGGTGGCTGAAAAGGTGGGGCATGGGAATTGTTCAGTTCATCAGTTCGAGTCAGGAAATGAAAGCCAGCACAGCCACTGTTGTAGTCCTTTGCAATCAATTGCTAGCAAATTTAGAGAATGCACGGGTCCCTCTGGAGAAAGAGCATTTACCTCCTTCTTAGTGGTTTTCAAACTGGGTTGGGACCCAGTACTGGGTCACAGACCTTACTGGGTTGCGGTGCCCCCTGTTGCTGTTGCCGAAGACTGGACTGCATTGCTCAAAGATGAAATTGTTGGGTTGCAGGCATAAATGATTTTTTTTCCACTGAATCCTGAGGAAAAAAGTTTGAATTACCATTGATTTAATAGACAAGGCTTTGGCAGTACTGCCAACTTCTAGCATTCACAAATTGTGTGTAAGGTCCCCAACCCCCCAAATCATGGTACTGGTAGAGCTGGATAGAGAATGGAAAACCAATTTCATCAAGAAGTTTGAGATTTTTTTTTTTTTAAATTTGTTTTTGTTCCAGTTTGGCCAACCACCTGAAAATATTAGATGTCTCCATAAAAAGTTCATTTTGGCTCAGTCAAAATGTTTTGTTTTGACAAAAGTTAAATGTTTCATTGTGATTTTGATTTTTTTAAATCTCATAATACAAAATAGAAAAATTAGAAGCAAAAAGGAAGAATTGAAAGGTTTCATTCTGAAAATGTTAAAGTGAGACCTTTTGGCATTCTTGGAACTTTTTCCCCCTGAAATGAAATTTCAGCAAAATTGGCATGATTTTGTAAACTGTTTTGATTTCAATCAAACTGCATTTTCCAATAGCAAACTTTTCCACTGGAGGTCTTATGATCATGTCCAGTGACTTAAAACGCATGAAGTGTTTTAAAAAGGATAAAAGATGAGTCCTTTTATTTGCTTTCTGGTTTCTCAGCCTTTAGGTTGCAACTCACTTCACATTTTCAAGCTTTATTCTAACAACCACCCAGGAGAGTCAGAGACTTAGTTTTCTGAAAAATGAAGAGATTCTCATTCAGTTTGTAGCTTGCAGCAGCTGGTGGTTTAAGAGAGACATCAGCAATTTGTTGACTGATGCACCTATGCCAATCTAATGCAATGTAGACGCTGCCTTGTCAATGGAAAAATGCTTCTATCTACGTAGCTACCATTGTTCAGGAAAACAGTTTTCCTTCACCATCAGGAAAAAAAAAAAACCCCAAACCTTCTATTGGTGGTGGTGGTATCTGCACAAGGGGACTATGCTGGTATGACTACACTGGTGCAGTCTGTAGCATGGACATAATTCTGTTCCCTGAACCACTGATTCAAGTACTCCCTAGACCCAACCCTGCTTAGCTAATGAGCCCTCACAGGCTGACAGCACAGGCACCCAAAAATTTATAATGAATGTTGTTATGGTACAGGGTGGTAGAGGATCAGGTAGATTTGTAAATGAGATACTGGGCTTTTTCCAGTACCCTTTCTTTCGGCTTCATCTCTGCACCTTTGAAATGGTTATTAGCCCCCATTGTAAATGGTAAGCAAGGGTCATTTCTTACTTTATGTAGTAGCCATAGTTACTCTGACAATGTGGTGAAAGACTGAAGCAAAGCAGCTCTCTCTCTCCTAACAAAGAGTACTACTTCTTGTATCTCCATGCCTTAGAATTGTTCAGGCAAAATGTCTGCAACTGAGTTCCCATTGCTGGAGTGTGCATGTCTGATCAAGAGAAAACTACTACAAACAGCAGGAGAATGTGGCACAGAAGCTAAAAGGAAGTGCACAAACAGGGGGACAGTCTGTGATTACTAAGCAAGCTATTTCAGCTTACAAGTGTTTATGTAAACAACACAAGATCTGTGGATTTCCAGACAGTGATGGGAACCATGAGAGCCACAAAGTGACATCAAAGCAACTCAATTTACAATCCGAAAACATTTTAAATGAAGGGTAACATACATTCCATCCTTTTGTTGTTCTTTATATTCCAGAAGCATTCAGAGGTCCTAGATGAGATTAGGTTCTGCCTGTGCCAGCTTGTGCCCAGAGTACAAAGTCAGTCTCGGCCCCAAAGATCTTACAATTGACAGACAACAGGTGGGAAAAGGGAAACACTATCTCCAGACACAGATGGTGACCGACTCACAGAAAGAGTAAATATCTTACCTGAGGTCACACTGGAAGTCTAAAACAGAACCAGGAAGTGGGTCCAGATCTCTGAAGTCCATTCAGTGCCTCAGCCAAAAGCCATGTGCCAGCACCTCCTTACATTATTATTTGTACTAACAGAGTACCCAGGAGTCTTAGTGATGATCCCAAGGGCTGAGATCCCAGTATGCAAGGTGCTGTTCATACACAGAGTGAAAAGATATGCTGTCTCTCAATGGGCTCACAGTCCCCTCTTCTATGCTCTAAATATTAGTGCTACCCACTGTTAGAGGACCAAGAACCCAGTCAAAAGAACATTTTAAAATACTGCAGAGATCTGTAAGTTCTAAGGCAGTGATTTTCAGCCACTATGCCATGGCTTACTGGTGTGCCGTGAGAACTGTTCAACTGTTCCATGAAATTTAATACAAAGATAATGAAAATCAATGTAAAACAAACATGGTTTTATCTTAAACAATATTTTATTCCACCAAAATTATAACTCATAGACGCTAAGGTCAGAAGGGACCAATATGATTATCTCATCTGACCTCCTGCACAGTTCAGGCCACAAAACCTCACCGATCCACTCCTACAATGAACCTCAAACCCATAACTGAGCTATTAAAGTCCTCAAATCATGATTTAAAGACTTTAATACAGAGAATCAAACAGCAAGTGAGCCATGCCCAATGCTAGAGAGGAAGGCAAAAATACCCCAGCGCCCAAGCCAATCTGCCCTGGGGGAAAATTCCTTCCCAACCCCAAATATGGCAATCAGTTAAACCCTGAGCATGAGGGCAAGTCCACAACAGCCAGTCAAGAAGAACTTCATGAAAATTAATCATCAAATTAAAAGCGAGGTGTCAGTCTTTTGATTCTAAAACGTGAATATTCTATATGCAGGTGGCCGAACGGCAAAATTGAGATGATGTGTATTTTTTTCTGGCAGATTTGAAACATGAGTGTATTTGATCCTTCTTTAGCTTGTTGTATGCATTATGTTGCAAACCTCTCTAGTAAGACCGTTAACCATAATAAATTTAAGTAAATGTGACGTTTATGAGCAATCAATTCAGCTGAAACAAGTGGGTGTGCCGTGGAATTATTTGTCTCATTGAAATGTGCTGTCTTCCTAAAAAGGTTGGGAACCAACCTGTTCCAAGGTATGACAAGTTAGGACTTTGAACAACTTTTTACAAATCATAAGGCCTTCCAGTTCTCTGACCTCAGCTGCATCCCCTCTTGCTAATCATGAACACGGATTTGCCTGGATTGGATCCATCATGGAACACATTCCAACCTCAGCTGTTTCACCTGGTTCTTCACCTCCCCATATTTGTTACATCCCAAACCACACCATATTATTCTCTGGAGCTGCAGAACTGCAGGGGTCTTGTTTTGAGCTCCCAAAGAATGGAATTGCAGGGACTATGTCATGAGGAATCACATGCTTGACACTTAAAGTCTATTGACCTGATGTTCATGCACTTGACCTCATCTAGCAAAGTATTTAACCATGTGAATGACTAAGCCCAGAAACAGTCTCTTTGAAATCAGTGAGGCTAGTCATATGCTTTAACACTTTGCTGCCTCAGGGCCTAAGGAGCAAGGCTGTGAAGTTACATGGCTTTTCTTTTACCCCACTAGGTCGTCATCCACTATCAAAGCTGAGCTGAGTGCTTGCTTTAATTTTTCCACGATATCTGCCTTCTGTTTGTGAGAGTGCTATGGGGTGCTCAGGCAAAGGAAGACTGGACTGGAATTAAAGATCTTGTCAATTATCCTTGAATCCTGAATTTCAGAAGGAACTGGCTACAAACACACATTATTAAAGCTGAGATAATGTTTTAACACAAAATGTTTCGTTGTTAAAGATGGGTTTCCATTAGACAATGATAAAATGTGCAAGCCTTTACAATGACAAGAGTGCTTTATTTCCATACTTCCTACAGCAGTTAAAAAACAAACAAAAACAAAAACAAAAAAAAAAAACCCCAACACCTAGTCATGCTAGACCAGCAACTGATCATGACAAACAGGGAGCAATTTCTATGCTGTTTATCCGCAGGACAGTTTGTGGCTGCACGATAACTGAAAAAGAATGAAAGAAGAAAACTAAGCTCACAGCATTAAAGTATCTTATACACAAAGGCCCAGATCTGTAATGGTATTTAGACACTGGTATGTTCAACGTCACAATGCCTAACTGCTTTAGGAGCCTAAATCTTATTTCTGAAAGAGATTTAAGCATTTAGCTCTCTAAACCCTATCAACAGTCAAAAACGAGAATTAGGCACCTACATCAGTTTGGAGTTATGATGCCGAGCACAGCAACACCTAAATACCTTTATAAATTTGGAGCAAAGGCCACAGCTACACTAGAAGGCTTTTGCTGGCAGTTGCATTGATCTAAGGTTGGAGGAGGTGCTATCCATGATCCACACGGTGTCCAGAAAAGCTCCTCATGTAGACGCAGTTACTCAAAAAAACTCTTGTGCTTCTACCAGTACAGCTGATACCACATACAAGAGATGAAGTGAACTATAGCAGCAAAACAGGAGTTTTGCTGGCCTAGTTTTATAGATATACACTACACTAGCAAACCCTTCTGGTGTACATAGCACCTCAGTGAAGGTACAAGCATTAATGGTGAGCTCCTGTGAGAGCACATCAGGTTTTACTTCTGCCCAATATTTCTACCTCACTGTTTTCTCCTGTTAATATTCAGGAAGGAACTCCAGTATGGTCTCATTTACATGGTAATCAAGGCTTACTTCAAGGTGTTGTTTAGAATTGGGGATAAATCTGCAAAACTAGAGGTTGCAGGAGGAGGACAGCAACACTTTCTTATATTGAAAGTTATATTTTAAAGCAGTGATTGTCAAACCATGGGTCACAGACCCATGGTTACTGGGTCGCGGCACTGTGACTTGGAGGAGGGGCAGTGGAAGAGAGAAAATGGTGGGAGCCAGAGCTCTGAGTGGCCAACACCCAGGGGTAGCCTCCCCCAGCAGCACCTGGCTTGCTTCCCTCAGTTGCTACAGACATGCCCCACCGTCGCCCTGGGGAGATCGCTATGCGCTGCAGTTGTTGCAAAGAGCTGCCACACTCCAGCACCTGCGGCTGCCTCCCAGCTGCTGGCGCAGCATGTGGCTCAGCTCAGCTTCGCAACTCCAGCTGTGACAGCTGCCCAGTGTCCTGAGTTGTGCTCCAGGGGTGGGAAGGCTCGGAGGCAGCTGGAGCCCTTGCCATGCACGCGCCTGATGCCTGCCCCACTCCCTCTGCCCTGCGTGTCCTGTCCGTGTGACAGTGGGAGCAGGGATGAGCAGCGGGCAGGGCAGAGCAGCACTAATCATGCAAGGAGTGGGGCGGCTCAGGTGGACGCGTGGCAAGGGCTCCAGCTGCCTTCGAGCCCTCCCAGCCCCTAGAATGCAGCTTGACCCTGCAGGACAATGGGCAGCTGACACACTGGAGATGCAGAGCCAAGCCGAGCTGAGCCACTCATGCTGAGCTGGCAGCTGGGAGGGAGCTGCAGGTGCTGGAGTGAGGCAGCTCTTTACAACAGCGGACCTGTGCTGCACCTGGGAGGGGGGCAGCTTCCCCTTGCTCCCCTGCCAGCTGACGCTCATGCCAGGGGGAGGGGGGAGGACCCCCACTCCACAGTGGAGGGGTCACTGCATGGCAGAGGGGTCCAGAGCTGGATCCTGAAGAAAAGTTTGACAACCACTGTTTTAAAGGGCCTTTTGGCAGTTGAGTGTCAGATACTGGAAGAAGGAAACAAGGACACTTTGCTCAAAATGGTCAGGACCTGTGTGTCGTGCCCATGTTGCTGTGCTGTGAGCCATAATGGCACTCCTCTAGGCACTGTGGGCCACGCCTGTGTCTCTGTGCTGTGAGTTGTGGAGGAATTGAGGATTGAGCCTGTAACCTTGTGCTGTGTGCCAACAGAGCACTTCTGTGGGCACTACATACCTCACCCATCTGTGCTCTGAGCTTCCAGGGCAGAATGCAGAGGGGCCATGTCCCTGTATTCTGGGCCAGGAGGGCATTGTGTACTGAGCCTGTGTCCTTGTGCTGGCAGAGTACCCCTGTGGGCATTGCATACCATTACTTTGACCGTACTTTCAGCTGCAAGGACATTGTGAACTATGCCTCTGTCACTGGGCTCTGAGCCGTGAGTGCACACTGTACCGACCCAGTGGCTCTGGGCTTTGTGACACACAGGCGTTTTATTCACCCGGAACTAGTGGTGGTTCTGTATTTGTTTCATCTTACTTTTCTTCTTTTGATAATTGTGCCTTTTCCAAAATTTCATGTTAATCTTTGGCCAAGATTCTGTTTTTTCGATAACCGTGGCTTCCACACGAACAAGATCTTTCCTTAAAAATAAACAAAAAAGAAACAGTGTCACTAATTACATCCTCCTCTTATCAATGGGCAGGCTTCCTGGAAGAGGCGCCCAAAGTAACACATCTTTTCGACACAACCCCTGTGGGAACTGCAAGGTCCCCAGCTGCTGAGTGGGTTAAGCCATCTCAGCTGGGCCGGCTTACGGACTTGGCACTCAGGAAACACAGGAATGAATATGCAACTCTTCTCAGGTAAGTGCTGCCCTAATCTGTAGGGCAATACCTTGGCCTCACTGAGTAGGAGTCAGAAACATCTGCAGCTGGTAGAGCAACAGTGGAAGTCTGCAACAACACTTAGAGCTGCAATGTTCCCTCTAAAGGCCCAATGCAGCTGAGCAACACATGTTGCTTGCTGTGCACCCCCACCCGTACAGGCCTGATCCTGCCCCCGCCAAGCTCTGCCACCTGCCCAGCCTCCCGGCAGCAGAGGTGGAGCAGTCAGCCCAGCCTACCCACAGCCGGCCACACCGGGGGGGGGGGGGGGGGGGGGGGGTAGAGAGGCTGGTGCTGAGCTCCAGGGTCCGGGGTCGGGGCCCTAGAGTGGCCCACCCTGCTCCCAAAGAGTTTGCACCTCTTCACCCCCGCTCCCCCCCCCCCGGGCCTGAACAGGCCAGCTCCATGGCTGGGGGGGGGAAGGGGTGGCGGGGACGAAGCAGCCCAAATTCTTTGGGAGTGGGGAGGGCCATTCCAGGGCCCTGACCCCACATCCCTGAGAGGCACGGCCAGCTGGGGGTAGGCTGGCTGGCTGCTCCGCTCTGCTGTGGTGAGGCCAGGCGGGCAGGTGGGCAGAGCAGCCTCTGGCCCTGACGACCCCCCCCCCCGGGATTGGGAAGGAGGGCAGCTTGTCAGAGCCCCCTCATCTGGCCTGGAGTGGTGGAGCCTGCCCCCCAGCCGCTCCTCCAGGCCAGAGGAGCTCTTGCTGAGCCTGCGCAGAGAGTCTGCACAGGCTCAGTAAGAACTAACTCTGAGCGGGAGTTTTAAAAACTGCCTGCTCAGAGTCACTCTCCCACAAGGACTGTAGCACGGCTGGCAGCCTTCCCTGCACCAGGGGCTGCACAGCCACGCTGTTTAGAGGGAACACTGTAGAGCTGGCAATCCCAAATTCCCAGTAAATGCTTGCAATGAGGCCTGATGAAGTTTTTAAAAAGCCCGTATTCCCCTTTGGCTTAAAGTACAGTACAATAAATTGTTAATACTGGGCTCAGACATGGTCTGCAGCTCTTCTACACAGCTCTTCCTTTGGTCAAAACCAAAGCTGTACCCCTCTGCAATGCACCAGAGACAGCGACGACTGGGGTTTTGATTTATAAACTGAAGGATAAATTCTTCTACCATGACTCACCTGGATATTCCTTGTGAAGACAATGAATCACACACTTGAGTAACAGGAGCAGGACTTGATCCTGTTTCTAATAATTTGACAAGTTGACTAATAATTGACTAACGGCTCTCTGACCAATAGTGCAGCCTTGTACATGTCATTTCACCTCTCCTTCCCTCCCATTCTTCATCTGCCTTGTCTATTTACTCCTGGCGACTCAATCGGCTTTGGAACTAAAACCCAGATATAAATTCAGAACTTCATGTTCTCCTAACTACAGAATGGATCTCTCGTAGTTACCTGTTGGAGGCCTGCCAAGAGATTAGTAGGGGAACAACATGATCTTAAATGTCTTGATTCAGTAACCGTAACGTATTGCGACAGTCAACATCATTCAGCGATGGGATCTTTCCCATGCTCCCTTCCCTGTAAAAGATACCCAGGGCAGAACAGTTCCATTGGCTCCTGCCCCACAAGAACTAGCATACAAGGCATTCTGTTGACATGGCAAACACACGTGAACTTTGGCAGACAGCGACACCTCACACAAACATCCCTGGACTCTGGAAACTACTGAGAGGCGAACTATTGATCAAGACCCCTGAGTTATCCCCTTTTGGAAAACCACCCTGGAATCATTACCCAGAGAGATGCCAGAGGTAAACAGAGAAGATGGCAATTTAAGGTCCACAGGGAAGAATGAGCTACCTGTCTGAGCAACTGCCCCTCTCTCTCATAACAAGTCAGCCTCATTTTATCACAGGAAACCTAGTCTAATACTTTGGGAAGCTCTGGTTTTAATGAATGGTGATGGTGAAAGATGCACTTTTTCATAATGCCTTGCTCCAAAACAGCATTAAAAGTTCATTATTGGGCTCCCTGCTCCGCCAGAGGGCACTTAAAGAACATTTTTCTGACAAATGACTCTGTCTGCTTTTAAGGGGAAAAGAAAATCTCCAATGAGATAATGAAAGGGCCAAAGGCTTTGAAACATTTACCATCAATATTAACATTTACCTTTTGGGATTAAATATTTATAGGAGATTGAATTCTTAGAGAAACACACATGCGCACAAAAATCAGCATAACTGTGTACTCAGCAGCCAGCCATGGGGAACAAATACGTTTTAATATTCATGGCTACTGGCCACATTTGAAGGAGCTACAAAGCACAATGTGACCCTGCTAAAGGAAGTACCTCCCAGCCTGCACCATGGTACCCCAACTGCAGTTAAGGGCTCTAAGTGTACAGAACAACTGTGCTAGCAAATCAACCAGCAAAGGCAAAGAGAAGCAGGGTACAGAAGGATTTTATCAAAATGTCTTCCTGTCTGGGAGCTATTCTGCCAGACTCTGTGCCTATTGAAATCAGTGGGAAAGCTGGACTCCTGCTTGCCTCACTAGTGCAAGATTAGATTCTGTGCACATAAGCCAGGCCAGTCACTAAGAGTTCCTGGTGGAATTACATGGACATGATTGACATTCAAAAGGCAAGATCAGTGAAGAAACAGTGATTCAAACACAAATTTCTGGGCTTTTTTCAGCAAATAGTAATCAAGATTTTTAGTGCAGTAATTGGTTATATGCCACCACAGGTATCCAAAACAGGGTGGTGGTGGAGGGAAAGCTGGTCCAGAAATGAGCCTTTGGTTACTGGTGAGCCAGATGTCCTAGCTTTCATGAGGTTACACTAGAGAAATATCTGTCTATACAAACTGATGTATAGAACACCCTTCTCTAGGTGCTGGAATAAATACTGCCCTACAGGCGTGTGTATGGAGCAATAGTGACATGCGTACAAGCAGACCTTCCAAAATGCTATTCCTGAGCATGCCCAAGTGCCAAGAAGCAACTTCTATCTGCACATCAAGTTTCAAAGCCATCTGATCCAAGTTGTGTGTCTAAATTCAGAGGGAATTGTAACCTCTGTGAATCAGTCATTCAGGCTGAATTATTGAGAAAGTGAACTCTTACTCTCAATAGACATCTTTATGTCCAGAGCAAAATAAGGCCCTAATCTTGAATCAAGGCCTCTTGGCATTAGAATATAAATAATAAACCATAATGGCTTACTAAACTTCTCAGCTGTTAGCATTATGCATACACCAAGGTGACATCCTGGCCTCTCTGCATTGCATGATAAAACTCCCACTGACTTCAGTGGGGCCAGAATTTCCAGCTTGATTTTTCTAATAAGGAAGAGGAATTCATACTATAACTTCCTATGTCCAAATTGCAGTGAAAATGATTGTTACTAAATAGCTAATGTAACTCATGCAGGAATATCCTTTAAATACCAAGATGCTTATTGATGACAATCTTTACATCACTCTCTCCTTGTGTGACAGGCAAACCTCAACATGTGGCACCATGCCATCTGGCAATCAGGGTCTGTAGCCATAGCCAACCTGGGCAAGCAGACAAGAGGAAATTTTGTGTAAAATAACTGGCTTCGCAAGTGGAAAGAAATCCGATCAACATCTAAGGTTAGAGTAAGCTGAGCTCTCTGCCTAACATGCAAACCAGTGAGGACGCCATGTCCCCTTTACTATGGCTAAATTACTCAATGGTTAAGAGTGTAGCACCTTGCTGGAAAGCAGTGAAAAGGCTGCTACAGTTTCTGGGTCACACATTTCCTGTTACAGCTTTGGCTACATACAGTACTGTACAAGTTATAAAGCTAAGGAAAAGAAAACTGCATACCACTTAATACCGTATTTACAGAGAAACATTGGACAGTGAGTGATTGCAAAGAATAAGGCACACCACAGACCTGGTGCTTGGATAGGCTAATGGTTGTGGGGGGAAAGAGACATCTTGTTTAGTTCTGGTAAGATGTTAAAGGAGTGTCATCTTGGGAGGCATCTGATTTTTCCAAAAAATTAAAATGACAATCTGTCTAAAAGAGAACAAGTCCCTACCCGCCTCCAAGTCTGATCAGAGAACATAGCTGAAATGGACTGCACGAGACCAAAACTGGCTCAGACACTCTTATATGTTGGTATTTAATCCAATGGAAAACAAAAAGTCTTTGTATTAATCCAAGCTATTATCTAGCCTCCAAAATGCTTATACTTTAAAGAGAGCAGGAATGGTGCACAAATACTGAATCATACACCATATCTAATAGGCTGTGCTCTATTTTCCTTTGTCTAATATCATAGCTGAAGGCATGTATGTATGTAGGCGGAAGTTTCTCCAAAGTCCTATAAGAGAAGAAGGGACACCACGTGACACCACACTTCCATTTCACACCCTTGTGTACTTCCTCTACTGTTAGCTTGGCCTAACCTATCACAGGAATGCAAAGTTGAGGCAGCACTTGGTTACACTGCCAAAGCATCCCCACTTTTGATGCACATACAGAAACCAAATGATGGCTCTTCCTCTTCCCTAAAATCCCCAGGGAAGCCCTGTGTTTCCGTGTGTGCCCAAAGACTACTGTACAAATATAACTTTGCCAGGGTACTGTCATGCTGGCAATTAATTAGCAGAGTTTAGGGTACTGCACAGAAAGATACACATTGTGAGAGGAATGCCCCTTTAAGTGGTGTCATAAACATGACCTGTTTAAAGTGACTCACTACTCAGAGTCTGCAAAATCTGAGTTTTCCTTGCAAGATCCTGAGTTTCTAGCCCTACTGGTCTGTGTGTGTGGTGGTGTTTTGTTGTTGTTGTTGCTGCTGCTGCAAAAAAAAATTGCATGCCAGTGTGAATGCTGGTTCAATACCTCTGGTGGCAGCAGTGTTGGGAGCCCAGGGCTCCTGTGATCCCCAGGGTTTCAGGTCTAAAATACCCGCAGCTACAGATGCTTTGCCTACTTTAGGGCTCCCAGTGCTGTCAGCTCTTCTGCTGCTGAACTGGTGTTAGTGACGGTGCAAATGGTTTATGATTATCCTTAGGACAGACAAGGGTATGGCTGGAAAAAAAACTGTCCAGCCCTGAGCAGAATGTCAAACACCAGAGTTACCTTCCTGAGCACGCATTCATGCAGAATGAAATAAAGACTCTGAGAAGTGTGAGCTCTCCATTGCTTCCATTTATTTTCCTAGGATGGCAATGATCGAGCCCAACATTGCCCTGCAGCAGAACTATTTCACGGCTGATCATTTTAGCAGATGAGAGCTGGAGGGAAGTGGGAACGAAGCTGATGAGGAGGCATGGAAACTGCAAGTAGCTGCAGGGAGGGAAGTAGAGAGAGTGGGAAAGTGGAGACACACAAAGGCTAGGTTTATCCTGCACGCTCTTGCCAACTCAGCTGTGTTGGTCAGTAGTGAGATTTGTGAGCCACACAGCTGTGCCAGCTGAAGTCCCAAGTATGGTCACAGCTTTGTTGGCATAAACTCCATCCATACTAGGGGTGTTTTGCCAGTGTATTATACCTGAGAAGCTATGCCAGCAAATGACTCTTCACATAGACCTGGCCAAGGGCAATAGAGCTGGAGAACAAGGAGGATGAGGAAGGAAGGAAGATAAATTCTAAAGGGAAATGTATTTACCCAATAGCTGATGCTGAATATGACAATCAGGCACTTAAATAATGACAAAGTGGATTACTCCATGTAGCAACCAATCTTTCAACCCCTGATCTTTGTGCAAATCTTCCTGTGACATTAGGAAGTGTTCTGCTGTGGGCTGATGATGATACATACTTTGATCTCTCAGCCCATAGACCGTAACTAAAAATGTGATTTTCCCTGTCCAAAGAGCCACCCCTGCTTAGCATGTTCTGCCTTGAGATGCCTCATAGGCATATTTTATATTAAAACATTTGAAGTGAAAAAACACTGCTATAATCACCAGTCTGTTTCCTGTTTTTGGTTACGAGTAATAATAATTCTTTGCAGTTCTATCATCCGAAGATCTTAAAGCACTGTACAAACATTAACAAGTTAGGTTTTGTGGCTCACCTGGGAGATGGAGTGAGCCAGGAATATGAATAGCAGACACAAATCACCATTCCTCTCTATGGAGAGGATTTTACACTTTAAGTGTATGGAAGAATAAGTTATGTTCACGTTACCCCCTTCAACAGGCTCTGGATAAAATGGCATTCACTTCCTCATCCCATTAGTGCGCTACAGCTTTGTTCAATTCCTTAACTGTTTTGGTCTATGTTGGCAGAACAGCAAATTTAGTTCGAGGATCAAGTGAGTGTCACAGATTTAGAGGTCTAACATCCCTTTGATGTGTACACCTAACTCCTTCAAAAGCTAATAAAAGTTCTAAATGCACATTCCCTTTAGAGCTACCTAGACTTAGTGTATGCCCCTAACCCTAGCAGGACTGAGGCTAGCAAATATTTCACTGAAGTTGTCCGCTGACTCAGAGAAATGTTCTTCTAAAGTGTGTTTTTCTTACCCCAGAAGTGGCCTTCCAATTAGCGTGAAGTCATCAGCACCAACAAGCAACACCTGGAAAGATTAAATTATGCAGTTGGGTCACTTACCAGTGGTCACAATGTAATTAGAAAGAATACTATCAAAACTTTACAGGATTTGCCGAATACTATCAAAACTTTAAAATATCTCACAGGAACTTGGGTTTTGGAAGATTTGCATTTTATGAGTTTCAAGCCTCAATCTGCTGCTTAAAGAGATTTACCGGCTATGAAAGACACGCATTCAATAAGCACTCTCCCAGGCAATGGCTAGATCTATTCTACCAGAGTGTGTTTTATGAACACTCTGCACGCTAATCAAGCCCACTAAAGCCTTTGGGTCTATCTGCATTTGTAAGATGATGGAAGAAAAAGGCAGAGAAGGAAATAAAGACCCTGAATTTCTAAGATCTTCATACCAAGGCCCGTGAACAGTGACTGCTGTGATCATGGGAGTTTTATAGCAGTTGCTATGCACACCACAGCAATATTTTCCTTCTTCTTTCTGCACACTCAAATGGGTAATAAACAGACATCTAGAATAGACTCTTATACCATGTATTTAGGGTAACCAAATAGCAAGTGTGAAAAACTGGAACAGTGGCTGGGGGGAAAAGGCACCTATATAAGAAACAGTCCCAAATATTGGGACTGTTCCTATAAAATTGAGATATTTGGTCACCCTACAAGTACTAACTAGAGCTTTAGGTCAGGAGAATTTAAATTGCCTACTTAAGCAAGCAAACCAGCTGCACTGCCAGTCAGGAGTTAGACAGACTGGGAAGTATTTAAAACACAAGGTTTTTACAGACCATTTCTTTCCTCGATTAATGGTACTGCAGCAGTTAAAAGCCATGCATGTATGATAATTGGCCTTTTGATTTTTGGTTCAGACAGACATTTGTCAGTAGAATCCTGACAGGATTATGGTCTGGACTTACTAGCAGATTAAACAGAAATGCCTGACTTTCTTCACCCTGACCCAGATCTCTGCATTCTCAGCAAGCTGCTTCTTGCAGCTGCCTATTTCACACAAGGATTCAACATGGAGCTGCCCAAAAAGATGCCTTAATATTAGGCTTTAAAGGAACAAACTTGTAGAAAAGTGGCCATCTCCATATCCTGACCTATCACTCAGCCAAAAAAAAAAAAAAAAAAAAGGGTCTGGCTATGATGAATAAAGATTAAGTCAGTCTAGCCTCACTTTCTGGTATTTCATTTAAGATTTGGATTAATGAGTCTCTATGGATTCATTTTAGCTTTGGAAGTGGATTATGATGGAAATATCTAACTATGAGTCCACAAATAAACCTCCCAATCTACAGATGCCATGAACATTATGGAAGCTTGGAAGAAGAATCCATTTTTATGTCACTTTCAGATGCAGAGTTTCATTTTCGGGGACTGCAGTGTCAGTTGATAAATTATGTCAATCCCAGGACAACAAACTTTTCCCCCAGCATGCTTAGGAATGACAACATCCAACAGAGTGATATTTATGCCTTTGAATGGGTAAAGCAAACAGCCTGGTTTCCCACACAGACTGAAAGAGCCTGAAGTCCGCAAAGCAATTCATCCCCTCTCTCTTTGGTGTAAACCATACTAACACTGTCAATAATAGTAATAAAATCACAGCAAAACCAGAGCTGTGCTAACAGCTACAATCAGAACTATGGCCTTTGCAGATCCAAAGGGACTATTCATGACATTTCTCAAACTGATTTCTGGGTTCTCAGGAAACTTCTCCCACGCCATCCATTTATGATGCCATGTTGGGAAGTCTGGCCTCTATCCAGGGCATTTCTGCTAATGAGCTCAAAGAACACACCCTTGTGATCAGCACGGCACCAGTGGGACTGAGCAGGATAAACATTTTCTATGAAAACACATCCATGTTATGAACCTGATCTGACCCACCAACAGCAATTCCAGGCCCCAGGGCAGAACAGTCAAGGCCCCCTTGAGAGTGGTGGCTGAGGTCCAAGTGGACTTCCACCAGAAGTTTTCATGCAAATTTCTAGGTGGCTGAAGAGGTGGTATTGGCTGCTAATCTTCCTGGGTCCCTTGGGCTCCCCAGCAAGATTACTGATGAAACTGGAAAGCTGAATATGTATCAAGTTTCATGCCTGTCACCTGAACAGTAGCCCCTGGAAGGTTTCTCATGTGTGTACACATACTGTGGGACAGATTCTGCCACAGTAACTCATGTGGAGTAGTAACTCACTCCCTGAGTAGTCCCACTGATTTGTGCACAGGGATTATCACTGGAGGAGGAAAGGTGAGTATGAGTAATGGTGGCAAAAGAATCTGGCCCTGTCTGTTCCCATAGATCAGGGGTCTCAAACTCAAATCACCACGAGGGCCGCATGAGGACTAGTACATTAGCCCGAGGTCCGCACCACTAAAACCTTTCCATACAACAATATTGCAAATACCACTAACAGTAGTGTTGTTGCAGACTGAAGGAAATAGCTTTAGGGGCCACATACGGCCTGCGGGCCACACGCTTGAGACCCCTGCCATAGATAAACATACTTTCTGAACTGCAAAAACAGACTGACACAGCTGAAGTTTAAGCTGAAGTTTTAAAATAACCATGTTCAAGTAGAGACAGCTGGCCCTCTAGAACTCCTTTCCTCTTAGTTATGCAATGTCAGCTGACATTGCCAAAGAACATTCTCCAGTTAACATACATAATCCTGCACACAGGGAAGGATTTACCTTTTCCAATCGGATTCGGTCCCCGCATTCAGCTGGCAGCACATTTTCCATTAAAATCAAATCTTCACTGGTTACCTTCCATTGCTTACTGGCAAAGTGAACCACAGCAAAGAGCCTTCCATACTGCCCAGTGGCAATCATCTCATTCACCTTTTGTACAACCTCTGTTAACAAATGGTGGGTTAATAAGTTAATCAGGGATAAACCACAGTTAGAAAAACCAACAGAAAAGACTAGTTGTTCAACCCTAACAGATTTTGTCCATGCTACCTTCCCATAGAAGCCACTATCTCAGTAGTAGCCCTAGTTAAGCTTGCAGGGATTGCCTGAACAGTGATGATGAACCTTGTATCTCCTTTCTTGAAAGACTGAGGTCTTGTCTATACTTGGATTCTAGCTGATGGCCCAGCTGAGCTCATGCAACCACCTTATGCAAGTATGATTTACACTGGTGCAGCATATTCTGGTTTGCCGAAGTCTGAAACATGTGTTTAGACACCACTGGCATACCCTAGCTAGCAGATCTAAGGTCTTCCATAAAAGAGTGCCCTGCACCACCTTCAGTGCATGCTGCACAGTGTACCCCTTGACTCCTGAGAACCTTACAAAATTTGCAGGGACTAAAGGAGGCCTCCAGTATACTTTGTAAGGTACACAGGGCTCTGCAAAGCACGCAGGAATTGGGGCTCCTGCATACTTGCAAAATCCAAGCTGGAGATCTTGTGTATTTCACAGCCTCTTAATGTAGGCTTCCCAGAAAAGTTATCCATGCATGCACATGCAGTACAGCCTTCCTTAGCTGTGCATGTTTATCAGCTTAGCAAAAACCCTGTGCACAATGTTCCACACAAGCAGAGCACATAATTTTTTAAAGGCATAACTCAGTCAACTCAAAGACAGCCTTTATGGGAACATTTAAAGGGCCTTCCTAATGAGTGTCATTTCCCTGTCAAATTTCAACTTTCTACCCTCAAGCCTTCCAGCTCTCAAGATGTTTAGAAAAAAAAAATATTTTCTCCACTTTCCTTGAGCTCAAAAATAGCTGACCCAGTTTTATTCAAAGTTTAAACAAAACCCCATTTCAGAAGGAGATGAAGCATTTCCTTCCAAAAGGTGAATGGTACCAGTGATGAGCAACTGAAGACAGGGTGTTAGAATAGAAACTATTATGCAATTTTAACCACAGAAGCCAGTACTGCTCCTATTTAAGCAATGAGTTTGTTATTGCCAGATCACATTGCACACAGGAACAAAGCAACTGTCCATGTGCTCGAGTCAATGTTCCCTCTAAGGGGAGAGGGCAGCTGAGCAACTCCAGTTGCTCAGCTGCGCGGGCCCCCCCCCCCCCGCGGGGCCCGCTGCACAGCCCCTCTCCCTGCTCCTGACAGCCCCCCCGCTGCTCCCGCTCGCCCCCCCTGGCAGCCCGCCCGCCCGCTCCCACTCGCCCCCCCCGCTGCTCCTGACAGCCCCCCCACTCGCCCCCCCTCCTGACAGCCCCCCACTCGCCCCCCCGCTGCTCCTGACAGCCCCCCTCCCGCTCGCCCCCCTCCTGACAGCCCCCCGCTGCTCCTGACAGCCCCCCCTCCTGCTCACCCCCCCGACAGCCCCCCCCCAACTTACCTTGGGGCTGGACTGGAGCCAGAGGGCCCCATCATAACTCCCGGGCCACAGGAGCTCTACAGAGCATGCCCAGATTTTCTGGGCATGCTCCGTTGGAGCTTCTCTGGGCAGGAGTTTTCAAAACTCCCAGCCCCAGAGGAGTTCTGTGCAGGGACTCCGGCTGCTGGCAGCTTTCACTGCGCTGGCGGCTGTGGTGGGCTGCGCTGCAGCGCGCCAGCGCAGCTTAGAGGGAACATTGGCTCCAGTATCCTTTGACCCACAGTTAGTGGTTAGTGTTCACTTAAAACTTACAGAGGTACAGCTGTAAGAATGCTCGTGTAGCTGCGTTTGTCAACAGGAAAGAGCTCTCCCATCAACATTAATAAAGCCACCTAACCAAAAGGTTGTAGCTGTGCCAGTGGGAGAGCATCACACCTGCTGACCTAGATAAATTGGAACAGTGGGCCAATAGAAATCTTATGAGGTTCAGTAAGGACAAATGTAAAATCCTGCACTTGGGATGGAAAAACCCCATGCACTGCTACAGGCTGGGAAACATTCAGTTAAGCAGCAGCAGTGTAGAAAAGGACCTGGGGGTCATGGTGGATGGGAAGCTAGATATGAGTCAGCAGTGTGCTCTTGCTGCCAAAGAGGCCAATGGCATACTGGGCTGCATCAAAAGACGTACTACCAGCAGATCAAGGGATGTGATCATTCCCCTCTATTCTGCACTGGTGAGGCCACATCTAGAGTACTGTGTTCAGTTTTGGGCTCCCCACCAATGTTCCCTCTAAGCTGTGCTGGCGCGCTGCAGCGCGGCCCGCTGCAGCTACCAGCGCAGAGAAGGCTGCTGGCAGGTCGCTGCCGGCAGCCAGAGTCCCAGCTGAGAGCTCCTGTGGAGCAGGGAGTTTTCAAAACTCCCACCTAGAGAAGCTTTAACAGAGCTTGCCCAGAAAATCTGAGCATGCTCTGTAGTGCTTCTCTGCCCCAGGAGTTACGGCTGGGCTGTGCGGCTCCAGTCCAGCCCCAAGGTAAGTATGTGGGGGATGGGGGGACCGCCGGGAGCGGGGGGATCCTGCTGGAAGCGGGGGGGTGGGGCGAGCGGGATCAGGGGAGCAAGCAGGGGGGATGCTGCTGGGAGCAGGGGGCAAGCGGGGGGGATGCAGCCGGGAGCGGGGGGGGGGG
>ML682025.1:5566161-5593362 GCA_007922195.1 Podocnemis expansa
GTTGTTTCGAAATAAGAGTGCTGTGTGAACACAGCCAAGGAGTTAAACTACACAATCACAGTGATCTCTTCTGGCCTTATCATCTATGAAGCATGACATTAGATGGCAAAAATTACCTGAGTAACCTTTGCTGAAGTTAGGAACCTTTTAGGATCTCTCATACATGTTGTGCAGTAAAGGAGAGGCAGTAGCAAGAGCTAACACCTCTGCTTCATGACATTTTACAGAAACTTCTCATTTGTTCCTCAGCATGATGGAGGGAAAAGCTTGATTATTATAAAGGACAATACTTCATACCCATACAATGCTTTTCACTCAGAGATGTCAATATGCTTTACCAAAGGAGACAAGCACCAAAGTACATCCATTTCGCAAAAGGGGAAACCGGCACAGTGAGATTACGTGAACTACCCAAAATCATAGCGAATCAATGGCAAAATCATAGTGAGTCAGTGGCAACGGGCATAGGACCTAGGTTCCACCCCATTCATCATAGCAGCTTTCTGCTTTGATAGGCAAGCCCCACCTTGAAGCAGATAGCTTATTTTTTCCCACAAATACTCTGGCATAAAGTAACAGTTGTCATCAAGAATGACTCTGAATATTCCAGTGTCTAAAGCAGGGGTCTCAAACACGCAGCCCCTAAAGCTATTTCCTGCTGCCTGAAATGACACTATTTGTACTGATATTTACAAAATTGTTATACGAAAAGGTTTCAGTGGTGCAGCCCTTGGGCTAACGTACTAGTCCTCATGTGGCCCTCACAGTGATTTGAGTTTGAGACCCCTGGTGTAAAGGTATCCTAACAGTTGCATGATTCTTCAATACGAAGAGAAACACTGTTAAAATGCCCCTTACCTCTTAAAAGATGTATTCGTCATTAAGTAAGAACAATGACACTCCAAAGACATTTGCAGAAAATAGTTTTTGATTCAGTATCATCCTCTCTTTTGAACAGCTAGTGTTTCATTTGGGATACCCAGACAGGTCCTGGCTTCTGAAACTTAACAAGCCAGGAACTGAATGACCAATAAAATTCCCCCATCTTCAAAGCGTCTGACAAAGTGGGATTTTCTCCCATGAAAGCTCATGCAATAAATAAATTTGTTAAGTTTTAAAAGTGCCACTAGACTCCTTGTTTGTTTTACAATAAAATTGTCCCTGACATAAACAGAGAGCAAAGAATTTCCTGAGAACTCTGGTCACTAATTCCCAGCAGTAATTTTCATAATCTGCAAGTGATGTGCAGACTGCAACAAGCATTTCAGTTCAAGCATTTCAAATTCAAGGGAAATGTTAGACATTAGTAAAAGAGGGTGAAATTAATAGTATGGGATTTATGTTCAATCAGCTTGGCAATGTCCACTAGTGTTCTTTAAAGTGATTTCATTTAATAGAAACACAAACCAAATGTTATCAAAGAATTCTCAAGAGCCAGACTTTTTGGGTTGGCTCCATGGCTTAATGGCAGTGTCACATGCTATGCTGCAGTAACAGAGTCCAAGATCTCCCTCTCAGGCACTCAAGTCAAAGGGAAGGAAATGTCTCATGCTGCTCTTTAGAACTGCAGAAATCAGAAAAAGAAAATAATTATTATGTTATGTATTCCAGGACTCAGGACAGAGGAGTTTCTATTTCCTTAGTGACCCCTTCTGGCTACAGCAAAGAGTGGCACTCACTGGAGCTTTATCCTGCCTTCTCAGACATTTTCTCTATTACGGGATGACTGAAAGGGAGGGGGAGAAAATAATGGGGAGGAGGTGAAGGGAAGGTCAATATTCCAGAGGGCAAAACAAAGTATTTGCAGAGCAACATGTTGACGTTACCCTTGCTGTAGTGAAGTGCTTTGAGAACTCTGGCTTCGAACCATTGACCACAACAGAGATGCTGAAAAGAAAAGATGAAAGAGAATTAAAAATAAGCAGTAACATTGGAAATATCAGTCCCTGGGTAATTTAATGAGGAAGTAGGAGACACATCAGTTTCGGCACTGCTGGGAAAAACAGCACAATGCAGGAGACAGAAACAAGATACAGTTCATAATAAATCAAGAACTTCTCCATAATGTACAATGTCCCAGTGGAGCAGAAGAGACAGGATCAGTCTTATACAGCATACAGTGTGTCTGTCATAATATTCCAAATGTGAACTGCAACAATTTAATATTGTTGTGTTTGTGCATAACACCTTTTCTGTTATCAAGATACTGGAATGTTCCAGCGATTTATACAGAGTTGTGGTACATCATTTCAGTGCTGAACTATTACTATAAGGGATGTGGTTAAGTGTATGATACTCTTCCCTGTTTAGTTACCTCTCACCCTCTTAAGGCAGTGACAAGTTACAGAATGTTTGCAGGGCAAAACAAGGTGGATTTTTGCAGCTGTCATTAAATCTCTCAGCTTCCTCACACACTCATCTCCATGCATGCAAAGGAGGAGAGAGAGAGAATTCCAGTTAACTCCCTGGCTGTCCAGTCACCAAGCAGGCACTGCGATGACAAGTGACAGGGCAGCAAGACTTAATGAAACCTTTCCAGAATGGGGAGCTTTGGTTTTCACATTCTCCATCTTGGCTTTCCCTGCTTCCTCTCACAGACAGCAGACCGTAGAACAGCTTCAGTTGAAGAGATCAAAACCAACTGAAAATTTGGACAAGAAGATTGTTTTAATTTAAGTGGCCAAATCAGGGCTTTCTGTTTACAGGTAACTCTGAACAAGGAGCAGAAAGTGGAATGGGGAATTATCACTAGGAGAGTAATGAAAATCTCCTAACACAAGGGTAGTTTTCTGATGGACACTTATTTTAAATGCTTTTGTGAAATCATAGCACTAGAGAGATTTTCTTTGGAAATGACAGTTCTGCGCACAATTGCTAATTAACAGGAAGGAGCTAACCCTGAAAAAGTGGCCTGACAAGTAAGAAAGATAACTAAATTTTATTAGGGGAAAATGAAACTGTCTATGAAGCTGTCTGCTTAACAAAAAAGGTTTTTACATAGCTCCTTTAAACAACTGCTTTGCAGGAATGTTGGAGGTCTTCTTCCTCCTTTGGCCTCTGAGTAATTAATACAAATGTCTGAGGACAGCCCATTACAACCTGTGATCTCTCCTTTTGATTATGCGCAAACCAAATGTAGGTCTGTTCCAACGAGATAGCTGTGTTAATCTATTTATAAATAAATTTAATAATAATACATCTGTTAGTCTTTAAAAGTGCCACAGGACTCCTGATTTGTTGTGGTAGTCTAGTTCAGCAAAACACAGTCCTGTGGCACTTTTAAAGTCTAACAATGAATCTCATGCAATAAATAAAATTGTTAGTTTTTAAAAGTGACACAGGACTCCTTGTTTGCTTTTCAGATGTAGGCCTGCAATCTTAAATTTTTAGGACATTGACGGTACAGATCTTGTCTTGTACCCAGCCAAGCTTATCACTCACTTTTTCAAGCCCTAAGTACTAGACTGATTCTGGCAAAGATGCTTTGCCTGTAATGCCCAGTTGCCTGAGGTGGGGCCCAACTGCTATGTTACCCACCTATGAGCAATGTTCATGGATGCAGAGCCATAACTAGGCCAGGGCAAATGAGGCAAAGCCCCGGGCAGGGAATTTTACAGGGCAGAGGGGATGGATCCAGATCCATCCCCAGCTGCCACATGGAGCCAGATCCATCCCAAACCCCATAAAGTTCTGCCACTGGCACCAGCAGCAATCTAGATCCTGCCCTCCCACACATGCCTTGGCTTGCTGGTGGTAGTGGAAGCTTCCCAGAGTGTCCAACGGCAGCTGGGGACGGATCCAGATTCCCCCGGCCTGCTGCTGGCGGCAAAAAGCTTCTGCCACCGCCTGCAGGCTGCAGGGATCTGGATCTGTCCCTAGCTGCAGCCGGACAAGCAGGGAAGCTTCCACCGCCACCAGCAAGCTGCTGGGGAGTGCTGATCCAGGATTGCCGCCAGCGGAATTTTAGGCTCAGGGGACAGATCCGGCTCCCTGTGGCAGCTGGGGATGGATCTGGATCCACCCCCAGCCGCTACAGGAAGCCAGATCCATCCCCTCCGCCCTCTAAAAATCCCTCACTAGGATCAGAGCCCAGGGCTGGATCGGGGCGGGGGGGAGGGGGGCTGCGGCCTGGGGTCCTTGCCCCAGGCGCGAAAATTACTAGTTACGGCTCTGCATGGACGATATGTTCTAAAGGGGTAGCCAAGTTAGTCTAGATCAACAAAACAAACAAGGAGTCTGACGGTACTTTTAAAGACTAGCAGATTTATTTATTGCATGAGGTTTCTTACAAAGTGGGATTCTCTCCCATGAAAGTTCATGCAACAAATCCACATGGATGGTACATGACTGTCCTGGGCAGCAGATTTAAGAATCAGGAAATGGTGCCAATAGCTAGCAAGTCTGCAGATTTCACTAGAGAATGACAACTAATGTATTTACAGCTGGTGCTGCTGCAACAGCAACAACCGTTTGAAGACAAATCCCAAAACAGGTCAGAGATTTGGAGTACAAGGCCAGAAGGGACCACTGTGATCACCCAGTCAGACCTCCTTTGCAATGTAGGCCATAGAACTTCCCCAAAATAATTCCTAGAGCAAAAAAAAAAAAAGTTTGGAGAAGAGGGAAGCCCTTTGGCATCTCTCAAAGCCCCAAACTGAGGGCAACTCAATATTTTGGCTGGAGTGGGCTGGAACTGGATCTCCCCAAAGACCATCAATCCGTTTCTCCCTAGAGGATGCTGCATTTTGAAGTGATTCCTGCATAAAGAACTTGTCTTTGACATGAGAGAGGAGCTATATGAATGGAAGACCGTCCATTATCATGCTGCCAATACAATAAGGGTTTGCCTAGATTGGGGAAAGGAGTAATGTTTTAAAACATGTTAGCTAACATGCTGACAAATACACATTAAAACACCATTTAGGAACCAGGTCCAGTCTTGATGGGCAAAGTGTTTGTTTTTCAATCAAATGAGGTTAATGTGAATAGAAAAGTCTTCTGACTGCTCAGTAAGAGCTTAAGGCCTGGTTCAGAGTTTATCAGGCCAGAGGAGACAATGGTGATTAACTAGTCTGACCTGTAAAACATAGGCCAAGGGACTTCCCTGAGTTAATTCCTGTTTTCAGAGACCACAACTTTGAGAGAAATATCTAATCTTTATTTCTTAAATACCAGTGACAGAGAATCCAGCACAACCCTGGTAAGCTGTTCCATTGGTTAATTACCATCACTGTTAAACATGTTCACCTTGTTTCTAGTCTGAATTTGTCTAGTTTTAGCTTCCAGTCACTGGATCTTGTTATGAATTTGTCTTCTAGACCAGTGGTTCTCAACCTTTTGTGAGTTGCAACACACTTGGCACCATACCATGACTCTACAGGACACACTAGCCCACTCCCTCTTGGCCAAATCCAGCCACTTCTCTGGCTCTCCATGACACACCTACTGCCATGTGGTGACATAGTAATGTGTCCTGACACAGTGGTTAAGAACCACTATGCTAGACTTGCACCCTTTTCCCCATGTAGGTGCTTCTAAATTGTGATCCAGTCTCCCTTCAACCCTCTTTCTATTTGTGAGACTGCACAGGTTGAGCTCCTTGAGTCCATTAAAGCAGGTTTTCCAGTTCTTTAATCACTCTGGTGGCTCTTGTTTGAAACCTCTTCAATTACTCAACATCTTTCTTGAACCGGAGACACCAAAACAGGATAGTTTTCCAGTAGTGGTCGCACGGTGCTATGTATAGACCCAAATAACTTCCTTACTTCTATCCAGAAATCCCATTAGCCCTTTTGGCCACAGCATGATCCTAGGAGCTCACATTTAGCTGATTATCCTTCATGACTCTCAAGCACATTTTACAGTTACTGCCTGTGTTCCTCATCACATAAGTATGAGTTTCATTCTTTGCTCTAAATGGATGACTTTACATTTTGGCTGTATTAAAAGATACATCGTTTGTCGAAATAAGAAGCGATTTACATTACACCATATCAGTGATCCTCATTCATTATTTACCACTCCCTCAATGTCTGTGTTATCTGCAAATTTTATTGGTGATGGTTTTATGGTTTCTTCCAGGTCACTGGTAAAAATATTGAACAATATAGGAATAAGAACTCATCTCTGCAGGACCCCACAAGAAAACACATCCATTTAATTATGATTCCCTATTTACATGTAAGTTAGCCACTATTATCCATTTAACACATACCATGCTCATTTGATATCATTCTAGTTTCTTAATGTCATGTTGTGCAGAAAGACTTTACAGAAATCTATTATATCAACACCTTTTCCTTTATCAATCAAACTGAAGCTATCAGGTTTTTATACCGGTGCCGTTATTCATTCAGAGGTCTTTTTTTTCCTTTTTTCTTTTTTAAATTAAACAACTATAAAAGTACATACTCCACTCTAGACACAGTTGTACAGCAGACAGTGGCAATATATTGGTGCCCTTTTGCTAAGTTGCTCCTAACCAGCTGTGATGGGAAATGTCAACAATGAACAGTAAGGAAAGTGTTCCCAGGGAAATGCTGCTTATAAGCAGCAATTGGTCTTACAAGGTGTGGCTGAAAACAAGCATTTAATGTATGTAGTAGCACAAAGGAGTCTTATACTGATACAGCTTATTCTCTTTCCTGTATGAGAACAGCAATAACTCTATGAAGCACCATTATATGGATGTAACTGCATTCAGGCTTGGGGGGTGGGGTGGGGGGGTGTTCAGCTATACTGGAATGGTTAAAGTGGTACAACTTTCAAATGTAGACAAGTCCAGACATATTTGAAATTAAGCCACCTGTCATACAGTTTAAAGCAGTGGTTCCCAACCTGTGGCCCAGGGGCCAAAAGTAGCCCCTGGCTTCCTTCCAGCTGGCTACAGAAAGGAGCTGTTGCCTAAGAACCCAGAGAGAGCGTGTTTCAGGGGGACTAAAAGCCCAGTGCAGGTCCCTTGCTGTAGCCAAAAGGGATAGATCAGTGCTCCCCTGCCTGTTTGTAGCAGCAAGCATAGCAAAGTGCTCTGTCTAGGTCCATAGGTGCTGGGGTCCCTACTGGAGCCAGAGGAAGGGGAGCACTGATCTTCCATCCCTCCTAGCTGCAGAAGGGAGATATTCCCTAGGAACCCAGGCAGAATGTGTAGGGCTATAAGATGCATGAAATCTCCCTGCTGCAGCCAGGGAGATAGGAGCTCAATGAGGAGACAGACAGCCTGCTCGCTAACTCCTTCCATCTGGCTACAGTGAGGGGCAATCTACTGACAGAGTCCGGTGGCCCTTCAGGGTTGTAAAAATCATAACGGTGGGCCTTGAGCTAAAAAGGTTGTGAACCACTGGTTTAAAGCCAGAAAAGGCCATCTGATCATCTAGTCCAGTGGTTCCCAACCAGTGCGCCGGTGCACACTGGTGTGCCGTGGCAACACCCAAAGTGTGCCATGAGCATCTCCAAGAGCTGGAGTTAAAGTTCCCTCCCTGCTCAGCCCAGCCACACGGGCTGTGCAGGGCTGGGAAAAGGCAGGGGTTAAAGTAAGGGGGAAGGCACTGGAACATAGTTCCAGGATCCCCTATTTTTAAGGAGGCAGCATTCCAGCCCCTCTAAAAATAGAGGAAGGCACCGGAATGTGGAGTTCCAGTGGTCCCCCTAAAAATAACACAAGCAGGGAAAGCAGTGTTTCAGTGGCTCCACCTTAAGCCCAGCCAGCAGAGAACCGCAGGAGACCAGGAGTGTGTGACTCTCCCCCTGTAAGGTGGAGCGGCTTGTGTCAGCCAGCCTGCAAACAGCCCAGGTAAGGGCTTTGGGGGAGGGGGGCTGCTGTTGTGTGAGGCAGGTGTGTGTATATAGCAGAGGTGGATGTGTAGCAGAAGGTGTGTAGTTGGGGTTGTGGGGTGGCTGTTTGGTTGGGGGGAGCATAGCGGGGGGGGTGGCTGTGTGTAGGAGCGTGTAGGTGGGGGCTGGAGGCCTAGTTCTGGCTGCTGCAGTGATGGGAGGGTCCATCACAGGCAGCAAGGGGCTGGGGGAGAGGAGTACAGGATGTTCTGGGGAGGGAGCAGCAGTGGGATGAGAATTTGCCCTGGGTGGCAGGGAGCCACTGTGGAGAAGGGGGAAGTGGGTGCTGCACCATGCTCCCCTGACCTACCTTCTCATTCCCCAGATTATCCCCTGCCCCCCCCCCCACAAAGCCACTCTTGTTCTCCCTTCTTCTCTCCTCTCTTGCCACCCTTGTGCTGTTCCCCACATGGCTGTCCTTGTCCTCTTTTGCCACCCCTGCTCTGCTCTGCTCCGCTCCCCACACTCACTCCTGCCACTGCACACAACTCCTGACCTCCTGTGTTTTGCCACCCCTGCTCTGCTACCCCTACTACTCCACACAGCAGCATATCTGAAACAATGCCATGGTTCATGAATATTCATAAGTAATTTAACTTAAATATTCACAAGTTCTTTAATGGTGGTATGCCTCGAAAAATCTGAAGGCATCAAGGTGTGCCACGGCAGAGAAAATGCTGGGAACCACTGATCTAGTCCAGTGCTGCCCAACCACTGTCAGGACACATTACTGCATCAAGACACCATGGTAAGTATGTCACAGAGAGCTGGGGTTAGGGGGCCTGGATTCAGGGTGGGATGGGGTGGACTGGTGCATTTTGCAGGGCTGTACACGCCACCTAGTGTTTTATGATCCCTAAAAGGTTGAGAACCACAGATCTAGTCTGTACATCACCAGCACCACGCAATACCCACACACCAAACCAACTGACATTAGACTAAAGTATTAGAGCCTGCAGGAGAATAAACTACTATGTGCCACAGGCAAAGACAAGGAGCATGGAGGTGCACCAGTGCTGCCCCCCCATGCACAGACACAATAGCAGGCAAATAATTAAACAAGATACACCCAGTAATTCTGGTACGTGACCTTTACCTAAAATATTACAAAGAAAGGCAACCCATCGTCCCTGAAGATCACTGCCAAGCTGCCCCTTCAGAGCCCAAGGCCAGAAGGGACCATGGTGATCATCTTGTCTGACTTAGCGTGACACGGGCTAAAAAACTTCCCCACACTAATTTGGTCGATAAGTCCACCCCAGCTCCAGCCAGCACAACCAGTTGACCCTGAGCATGACAGCAAGGCCCGACCTGACAGGCCTCTGAAAGCACCAGCCTCAAGGATGCTGCTTAAAGCCCACCTGGTTAGCGTTACCAGATACCAACGCCTGGAAAAGAGAGGGAAATATGAAAAGGAGGACACATAGCGAAAACGCAGTATTAACGTAATATTTTTCTGTTTTTAGGGGGCCTTGGAAGGCTTCCCTCTAAAAATAAGTTGTTGCGGGGCGTTCCAGCGTACCTCAACCCCTGTAAGTAAAAACCCAGACAAAATCATGGATTTTAAAATGCCTGCCAGACGGAGAACGTGAAGGTAAGAAGGAGGCCACGTCCTCCTTTGGCCTGCCATCTGGCAACCCTCCACGGGCTCACAAGCTCCTTGGGGCAGGCGCCTTTGGGCCCGGGGTCGGGGCAGGGCCCGTAGCCAGGGTGAGGCGGATGTTGGCCCGCCCGTGTCAAACCTCCCGCACCCCGGGCCCACCAACCTGGCGTCGCCCTCCCGGCCCGGAGCCGCCCCGCCCGCATCTCCCGCCCGGCCGGGCCTCACCTGCCGCGGGGCCCGCCCGCCGCCCAGGGCCCACGAGCCGCCCGCAGGCCGCCGCCGCCGCCGCCATCTTCCCCCCCGCGCGCCCTGCGCCGCGGCCGGAAGTCGGGGGAGCCGCGGGCTGACGCACCGGACCGGCGGGAAACGCGGCCCCGGCAGGTTCCGGCCCCGCTCGGCCCATGGCGGTGCAGGGCTTCGTGTCCCGGCAGCTGGAGCTGCTGCGGGAGGAGAGAGAGGCCGAGATCGAGGAGACCAGGTAACGGCGCCGCCCCGCCCCACGGGGACCCCCGGCAGCCCCCCGCCGTCCCCTAGGAGACCTGCGACTCCCCGTGCCAGCCGTGTGGGGATCCGGGCGCCTCCCTTCTGCCCCAGCGGAGACCCTCCACCATCCCTCACAGAGAGACCCCCTTCGTGTGTGTTCTCCCCTGGCGAGGGTTACCAGATGTCAGGCCAAAGGAGGACACGTCCTCCTTTTCATTTCACGGCCTCCATCTGGCAGGCATTTTAAAATACATGATTTTGTCTGGCCTTTTACTTACAGGGGTTCAAGTATGCTGGGATGCCCCGGAATACCTTCTTTTTAGGGGGAAGCGTTCCAGGACCCCCTAAAAACAGAAGACTCTTCAATTAATACTACATGTCCTCCGAAGTCCTCCTTTTTGTATTTCCCTGTTCTCCTTTCCAGGCTTTGGTATCTGGTAATCCCACCCCTTCCCATCCCATCTCTATTATAGCCTCATAGACCCAAGCAAGGAGTCCTGTGTAGGGTTACCAGATACCAAAGCGTGGAAAAGAGGACAGGGAAGTATGAAAAGGAGGACGTTGGAGGACACATGGAGAAAAAGTAGTATTAATGTAATATTCTTCTGTCTTTAGGGGGCCCTCGAATGCTTCCTCCTAAAAATAGGGTGTTCTGGGGCGTTCCAGCATACTTTAACCCCTGTAAGTAAAAAGTCAGACAAAATCATGTGTTTATAAAATGCCTGCTGGACAGAGGACGTGAAGGTAAAAAGGAAGACATGTCCTCCTTTTGCCAGACATCTGGTAACCCTAGTCCTGTGGCACTGAAAGACTAACAAATTTATTTATTGCATGAGCTTTCATGGGAGAAAATCCCTTACAGGCCTACAAAATGGGAGGAAATAAGTGTGGGGGAGTGTAATTTATTTCCCCCCATTCTGTAAGTTCCGCCATCTTCAAAGCATCTGACAAAGTGGGATTTTCTCCCCAAAAGCTCACGTGATACATAAATTTGTTAATCTTTAAGTGCTGCAGGATTCCTTGTTTGTTTTACTGAACTAAGCTAACAAAGCTACCTCTTTGGAACTTGTAGACCCACAATCCTGTATTTCTCTTTCCCACACCCTATTAGCTACTCAGGACAGCCCCCAGTCATAACCATAACCCTTTGGTCCTGCAGTACCCAGGTAGTCTCGTGGGTCCCAGCACAGCCATGATATAACAAAAGCTGTGCCAGCTTGATGCTCAGAAGTATCTAGGCATGAGAGGTTGGTATCAATCTCTCTGTTAAGGTTGTTCAGCACTTCCTGTTGTAAAATATGATTTTATACTTTTTTGGAAAAGAAAATAATTTTTAAATAATGTTATTTAAGTTGCAAACTTTTGAATGCTTGACCTTGCAACTTAAGTAGCTTTCTTTTAGCATAGTTTTGTTTGCTGGTGTCTTTCCATGTAATTATGTACATACTAAATACTAGAGGCTTGGTGCTGTGTAAACACACAAATAAAGGTCCGTCTCTGCCTCAAGGGCAACAGTTGGGGGGCTTGTCTACATCTGGGAAATTTAGCTAAATCCAGATTTCTTGCTAAATTTTGCTAATGTAGAAATTGTCTCCCATGCAGTGAGAGGAAAAACAAGACGTTGGGAGACTCAGAAGAGGGAATTAACTTCAATTTCTTTGTTTTAACAACATGTTGATGTCAAGAAATATACAAAAACAAGCAGGGAGTAATACCTTTAAATTAACATAACATCATTATCACATCAAACAGAAACTGCTTGCCTTAACTTTCAAGGCTCTTCATGGTCAATTCCCATCCTCCTTATCATCTCTCATTTGCTATTTGTGTACTGTTGACTTTCACCTCCAGCTGGCCCATGAAGGCAACTTCCTTTGCTTGCTTTCTAAATCTTCAAACAAGCACCTTCATGCTTTCTCCCATCCTCAAAGCTACTTCATTGTCCACCTTCTTGTCCCTCCTCAGAACTTCTTTTGCCAGGTGGTACAAAAACCTTGACGATGATTAGGTGGTTGGTTTGCAGAGAACACTGCCTATCATGCTGATCAATGCTGTGTCGCTGGTTCTTGCTACCTGCCCATATGTATGGCTGTTAATATTCATCTATTGTCTTCAATTGCTGTCACCTTGGGGCACTCTTTTGGTCTGTGTTTGTACAGAACGTAGCTCAATGATGCCCTGATCCATGACTAAGGCTCCAAGGCCTTATGGTATTACAACTCGTAATCAGCCAAAAAAGGATGCAAATCTACATGTATACAAATTGCAAAAAATACAAATTGTTCTTTTAGTCCATGATTTCATAAAAGTGGGTAGGGGTGTGAGTCATTCCGAAATTAATGTTTATGCCTTTTTGGTTTTGTTTTGTAAAAAAAACTTTTTACACAGGAAAGGCATCGCCACAGGATCTCTATGTATGAGTTATAAATGTAAAGTTGAAATTGTTGACTTGGGCTCTGATGTTGCAAATCTGTAGGTGTGTGTGTATTCCACTGAACTCAGAGCATTTGCAGGTGTGGGCCTTTGCTTTGATTTTGTAATAGCTTATTATTAATTATCTGTATTGCAGTAGTGCTAGGTGCTGTATAAATGTATGACAAAAAGAGAGTCCCTGCCCCAGAAAGATTACAGTCTCAGTATAAGCCAAAGGTGTATGTAACCGCATGGTTCCTCTCCTCAAAGTGGAGTTGAGCACATAAAGACATAGCAGTTAATAAGAGAAGAAAACCTCAAAGAATATTAAAACAAACAAGCAAACATTAGAAAAGCTGGAACTCTGTGTCTCCTGGATTATGCCCCCAGTGTGACAAACTGTATGCATGTACTCAAGTTTGCTAATGTGAATAGTTCCATTTATTTTGATAGGGCGATTCATACAAATAAAGATGAGGCAGTGTTTGCAGGATTGGAGTCAGTATGTCCACGAATACCATCACAATGTCAAAATAGTTTTATAAGATATCTGGTAGTATAAATGCTAATCTGAGCCTTAGCCTACACTGAGAGCTTTTTCAATGGCAGTCGACTGCCATTTACGCAAGGAATGTAAAATTCCTTGAGTAAATGGCAGTGACTTTCTAAGCCGCTGTTACTTGTTAGCGGAAAGCCGACTGCAAATCACTTGTGGTCGGCTTTCCTGTATGCCCCAGGACTTCCGGGGTTGGCTTCCAGGATCAACTTGCCATGATCCACTCCCAGAAGCCCAAATTGACACCACCATCAGTATAGACGTACCCTGATTTGTGTGCTTTTATGGAGTTTATGATGTCCACAGCTATAAAACTAAGCTGCCAAAATACAAGAGGGAGTGATATGAGTTGTGCAAAGTAACCAGTTAGGGTGATGTGTTTTCCATCAGAAGAATAGCATCTATTGTTTTTTTAGCATGTCTGGAAGCTCTTATTACATTAAGAGCAGGTTGGTATGTGCGGGGTGGCGGTTCTTAAGGTGATTTAGCATACATAGCTATGTATTTAAATACCTATAATTATTTTTTCCCTTTAATTTAAGATATCCAGCTTTCCAATTTTTTTTTTTTTAAATAAAATGCTTTGAGGTTTTGTAATCACTAAAGGGTAGCTTATAGATTGTGACTTGGACTACAAGTTCTCATGGGGAAGGAAGGGGTGTAAAGAACTTCTCTTGTATTTGTGTGTGGACTGTCAAATGGTGAGTCCCAGTGTGAAGAAGTAAACTGGTACTGCATAGCTGAGTTGGCATGGGAGTTGTCATCCTTTGCTGTGAGTATGGCAAGCAGTAAATTAGACATGGTCTGTATACAGTTTTTGTACCTATTTAATTACTTTGGTGAGATATGTGGCATTATTTTTTCCCCGTCCTGAAATAGTTAAATCACAACTACCCCTAATGTGGAGTCAGTTGGATCAGTTTAAAGGTGCTTTATCACAGTGTAACTTAGTTTTCTTCCCTTCTGGAAATCAACTCTGCTGCTACAAGACGTCATTGTACTGCTCTAAGAGTCTAGGACTGTACCACTATCAATATAATAATAAGGCACAGTTAACATTTATATACTAACCCACTGCACTCTCTTGTGGGAAAAGAGGGACACGGGGGAAGTGTGCTTGTGAGGGTTACTGATGCCTGTCTGCACTTAAAAGTTTTCCTGGCATAATTATGTCTGTGGGAGTGGGGGGAGAGGAAGGAATCTCACCTTAATCCTGGGAAAAGCCTGGTTACCACTAGGAGCTTACTTTGATATAGCTACATCTCTCAGGTGTGTGAAAAATCCACAGCTGTGTCACTGTAGCAGTTTGAGGCCCTTAAGCCTGGTTTAACCTAAAAAATGAGGTTGACTTAACTATGTCACTCAGGAGTATGAGAAACACACACCCTCAAGAGGCATAGAAAAGCCAATCTAAGGCAATGTCTACGGTACAGCCTATGTGGGCAAAACTTATGTTACTCAGGAGGTGTGAATATTCCACCCACCTGGGCTCCATAAGTTACATCACCATAGGCGTTAGTGTGCACAGTGCTATGTCAGCACGAGATTCTTCTGTCAGCATAGCTTTATGCTGCTCGTGGGAGTGTTTTTCTTTATGAGAGCTCTCCCATCCTCACAGAGCAGATGTTCGCAACCTTTTTGGCTTGATGGCCACAGATATCATTTTTACAAGCCTGAAGAGCCATGAATCTCCACTGTCAGCCCCCACTGCAGCCAGACAGAAGGAATTCAGAGGGGATGCTGCTTCTCTACCCTCTGATCTCCCATCCCTGTGACTGCAGCAGGGAAACCACAGAGTCTTGTAGCCCCCGTGCTCCACCTGGATCCCTAGGCAGTGGCCCCTTTTTTCAGACGGGGAGTGGGAGATGAGCGCTCGCCTCTCTCTGGCTTCAGCAGGGACCCCAGTGCCTAGGCAAAGAGCTTTGGCCTGCTCACTTTTACAGCCAGGGGGAGGCGGGCACTGATACTCCATCCAGTTGGCCACAGCAAAGAGCCTGCATCGATCTTTTAGCCCTGCAGTAATGCATTCTGCCTGGGTCCTTAGTCAGTTGCTGCCCATGCAGCCAGTGGGAGGGAAGCGGTGTACCACTTCGAAAGCCCCTGCAGACTGCAAGCCAAAGTCTGAGAACCAGTAGCAGAGAGTGTCTTCACCTCGTGTGCGTCAGTGGCACAGCACACTGGTACAGCTACATGGTTGCAGTTTTGTGTGTGTAGGCATGACCAAAGTCTCCATGTAGGTCATGGAAAAATTCTTCTGTCGCTCTAGCGATGGCCTCTTGGATTACACTTACCACAGCAGTGCAGCTGGAGTGCTTCACATGTACGTGCCCTTAATATCAACACATACCAATGAAAAGTCTTGCTAGTAGAGCTTATTTCATTCAGACAGCTGGTAGAAACTGAACCAATAGAGGAACTCTTGCTGGTGGTGTAAGTTCCATCACTATGGGTTTGCCAGTAGAGCTATACTGGCAAACTCTTTCCAGTGTAGACAAGGTCTGAGACCCATTGCCCTCTGCGGTAGCTCCTGAGGCAATGTAGTTTTACACAGTGGACTTATATAAAGACAATTTAGCCTTTATTCTGTACAGCCTTAACTCCAGTTTATGAAAGTGAGGCTTGCTTGCTTGCCAGTCCTCCCCCTCAATCTCCCACACAGGCTGATTCCAAATGTTGGATTATACTCAGTTTTTTGCACTTATTTGTACTGACATGGTCAAATTGTTGCAACCTTCTAGCATAGACACAGTAATACTGGTATAAAGGTACATGTGCTTCCTTCTGGGACTCTGCCTATGTAAACCTATACAGCTAAATTGGTATCAAAGCAGTGGATAACCCAGCCTTTTATCAAAACAAACAAGGAGTCTGGTGGCACTTTTAAAGACTAACAAGTGTATTTATCACATGGGTTTTTGTGGGAGGAAAATCCCACTTCGTCAGACTCTTGAAGATGAGTGGGATTTTCCTCCCACGAAAACTCATGTGGTAAATAAATTTGTTAGTCTTTAAAAGTGCCATAGGACTCCTTGTTTGTTTTGCTGAACTAGACTAACATGGCTATCCCTTTGGAACCAGCCTTTTGTTTTGTTTTTTCCCCCCTGAGGTCTTTTTCTCTATCCTCTGTTTGCAATTGCTCCTTAGAGTTTGAAAGTATGAATTGGTGCCATCTGCTACAAACCACTGTAGTGCCTCTGTGTGTGTATTTTCCAGGGTGTGGCGGGAAAGCATCTTCCTGAGAGAACTCCAGCAAAAAGGGGTCTGCTTGCTCAAACTACAAGTAGCCAGTCAAAGAACTGGGCTGTATGGACGGCTGCTTGTAACGTTTCAGCCTAGAAAACATGATCCAGATGCGGAGCTACCCTGTAACAGCTTTGGGCCTGGTATGTAACATTTCTGTTGATAAAGGTATATGGTGAAAGGTTAATAATGTATTTTTCTAATATCCCTTGTATTATTGTGTTTTGGAAAAGGCTGAACAATTGAGGCTAAAAGAGGAGGAACACCTTAATATATGTTGGCTGTATAGAGAAAGCGCCTTGCTTCTTCCCAGTCCATTATTGACTCATAAACTTTAAGACCAGAAAGGATCATCATGGTCATAGAGTCTGACCTGTTACATGTGGTGGGCCACACAGAAGTTCTCCTACTCACTCCTGCATATTCCCATAACTTTTGGCAAGTTACCGAAGCCCTCAAATTTTGATTTAAAGACTTCAAGTTACATTGAATCCACCATTAACTCTAGTTCAAACCAGCAAGTGACCCATACCCTTTGCTACAGAGGAAGGTAACCTCTCCCTCCCTCCCCACCCCTGCAGTCTGACCTGGGGAGAAATTCTTTGCCAACTCCAAATATAGCAGTCAGTTAGTTTCTGAATATGTGGGTGAAACCCAGCAGCCAAACAAAAGAATTCTGCGTAGTGCGGTAGCTCAGAGCCCTTGCCATGTAGTGTCCCATACTCAGCCGTTGGAGATATTTGCTAATAACAGTCCTTGGTGGGCCATAGTAGATAGTCTCGCCATACCATCCTCTCCATGCACTTATCAAGCTCAATCTTGAAAAAAGTTAGGATTTGTCTCCCCACTGCTCCTCTTTGAAGGCTGTTCCAGAGCTTCAGTCCTCTGGTGGTTACAGGAGCATCTCTGGCACAGAAAAAGAGCTGGGGCTTGGGTGCCGGGACTGGGGGCTTGCATGCTTTAAGCGCACCACTGCCATGGTGGACCCTGGGCTCTGGCGCCAGGAATCAGGGCTCAAGCCCCATAAGAGTGACACCCCTGGGTGGTTATAAACTTTCATTTTAATTTCAAGCCTAAACTTGTTGATGGCCAGTTCATATCCATTTGTTCTTTTGCCAGCATTTTCTTTAACTGAAATAACTGCTCTCTTTCCATGATGTTTATCCCACTGATGTATTTAACAAGAGCAGTCATATCTCTCCTCAGCCTTTGTTTTGTTAGGTGAAATGAACTAACTTCATTAAATGAACTGTTGCAAAGCAGGTTCTCCATTCACCAAATCATCCTAGTAGCCCTTCTCTGCACCTGTTGTAGTATGAACTCATCTTTCTTAAACATGAGAGACCAGAATTGAACACGATATTCCAGATAAGTTCTCATCATTGTTTTGTGCAAAAGTAGTTAGACTTTTTTATATCTTGTCCCATTTTGCTTAATTGTTGGCATGGATTCTATTCTAGTGGAAATGTTCTGTCATGTCATAGTGCTGGGATCATTGGGAGAAACCATACAAGCATAGGGAGCACTGACAGTGTTGGGCTGAGAGATGCCCTCATTTTAAAATTTGTGGCATTGCAAAAACTTCCTTGAACCCATTCTCTTTAAGTCAGATTTGTAAAGGTATTTAGAGACCAAACCTGTTTAGGCGTTTTTGTAAGTCTCACTAAGAATCTGCCTACATCTTAAGTGCCTAAGGCTATGTCTACACTAGCAAATTAGTTTGAATTAAGGAGCCTTAATTCGAACTAATCTGAACCCTGTGTACCCTAAGCTTTGCCTAGTTTAAACTAAAAAATTTTTTAGTTAGAACTAAGTGAAGCTTAGTTCAAACTAGTTAGTTTTAACTAACTTCTCAGTTTGAACTAATTTGCATGTTTGGTTTGAACTAACACAAAATAGACACACTAGTTCAAACTAAATAAGTTTGAACTAGCAGTTAGTTCAAGCTAAGCACTTTTTTTAGTTTGAACTAACTTATTTCAAACTAACTGCACTTTTTTAGTTCGAACTAAAAAATTAGTTTGAACTAAAAAAAAGCACTGCTAGTTTGAACTAAAAAACACATTTAATTCAAATTAACTTTTGAACTACTTAATTCAGACTAACCAAGTCTGAACTAAGATTTTCGGTGTAGACATAGCCAATATGTCTTTGTAGATTTGTCCCTAAGATGATTTGGTCATATGGTCACTGGGAGATTTTAAATGTCACTTATATGGATAGTGCCATAAGGATGGTGTCAATGACAGATGGGTACAAGCATCTGCTGAATCAGGGTACCAAACATCTGCTGAATCAGTGTCCCAGGATAGAATTGGAAGGGTTAGATAAAATATGAAAAAGAGGTTCTGGTATCTTGTCATTAAAGGTCTCACAGCTTCCTTCCAAAGGGCAGGGTGTTACCACTGTCCTTCTGGCCAAATTGTTAGTTCAGGTAATTGCATTTTACCTACTAAAACTGTGTCTTAGTTTTAACTGGGAAGTGGATTGCACTCTTTTTGTCCTGAAATATTGTATAGAATTGCCTGATTTCTTTCCTGCAGTGGCTGCTCTTCAAAGGTGGGAGAAGTATATCATTTATTCTTAATTTAAGTTTGTGAAGCACTTTGATTGGCTTTGGAATGAAAGGTGCTTTAGGAATATGAGACTGTTAGTCCATTGCCTTTTAGGTCAAACTTGCCTGTCTTGGAATTCAGAAGATTAAGTTGTTTACCCTCCCAGCTCAGCCCAGAATCAGCGTATCAGACTTCTTTCTTTCTTTCTTTCTTTCACTGTTCATCACTGCCAGTTCTAAAGAAACTACAAGCACAGTTAGATCTTAGCTGCTGATTTAGTTGATGCTGCATGAGAAAGTCTAGGATCCCATTTGTTCTCCCATAATTGGCTTTGCATGCTAACATCAGTAAAAACTTGGATTTGTTTGTGAAATAATTAGTTTTGACTCGAACACCCAGATGGCTGAAAATTGAAGCTAGACAAATTCAGACTGAAAATAAGGTGTAAGTTTTTATCAGCAAGAGCAATCCACTAGTGAAACAATTCTCTATCACTGGCAATTTTTAAATCAAGGCTGATTTTTCCAAAGGAGGCATTCTAAGAATTACAGTATTTTGGGGAAGTTCTGTGGCCTGTGTTATATAAGAGTTCAGACCAGATGATCACAATGGTCCTTTCCAGCTTTGCAGTCTATGGACCTGAATACCCAGATTGTGCTTGGGTGCCATGTTTGTGCATGCAGTGGAGGTAGCATGCAAAGAGCCATATCCCCTCCACTTCTAGAATTGCTTTCACTATGCATGGGGACTGTTCCCTCCTTTCTTCTCTGGAGGTAGAGAGACAGTGAATCCTGGTCTTTTACCTCCCCTATACAGACTCTCAGTGCAGGGCCAGCAAATGAGAGGCATGCTGCACCCCATATAGAGGAATGAAAAATCATGTATTCTTTACTGCATAAAGAGAGTTGTAAGCATGCTCTCTCTGCATGCTGGAGAATCGGGGAGGTGTCTTCCCTGTGGTCCCCCTATGGCTATGTGACAGGGATGTACACATTGCCGGGCTGTATCTCTATGGCATGGTCTACACTACAGGCAACAGAGCTGTTTACTGAACAGGTGCCAGGGGAGCACAGCCCTTTTTCTGATCACACCTTTGCATTTCAGTATTATTTTAAAGATGGGCTTTAGGGTTTGATTTAATTTTTTTTTATCTTTAGCCTGACTTCAAGTTGCAATGGAACCTTTGAAATTAAAATGACTTGGCATAAACCCATGTGTTGCTTGGGGGCAAAAAATGGTATATGTCAATGCTAAACAAAGAGGAATGATGTTTTAGAGGTAAATGATAAGTATGGAGCCATTTTAAAGTAAGATTTAATAGGTCTTATTAACTAGAACTTCTTGTAGCTCATGATTCAAAAATATAATTTGAGATGGACTTGACATAGCAGTTGCAGCTAAGTAGCTTTCTTGGCTGATATCCATCTCCTTGAACCACCATTTCATAATTAAGCTAAATAGTTTGATTAGTAGAGGCCCATCTCTGAGCTAATATGAGACATGATCTGCTGTTCCCTCTGAATGTCAGGTCTCGTTCACTTGTTTCTCAGCCTTGACAGCTGACATACACCAGAGCAGTAGTTTGGAAGGAGCACAATGTCATGTCCTCTCAGTCACTGTAAAGAAAAGACTGTCTGAAATAAATTGTCTGAAGTTCAGAGAAATAAGAGCTTTCAGAAAAGCCCCCCAGAGTCTCATAAATGCACATCATTTCCCTGAGTGCTGTTTCTGGAAGAGCTCTTCATTGCTGGTCTGTAGCGAAGAAGCCAATATGAGCTCAAGTCCAGCATAGCTGGTTTGGGGATTTTTAGTGTCTGAACAGTTCTCACTCTACATGGGAGAATGTATCCTGCAATGAATGAGTATTTTAGGAAGGGGAATGAAGAGGAGGTGAAAGGCAACAGGAAAGGGAAGGTGGGATGTGGCTGGGTTGTTGGTCTCTGTCATCAAAGAGAAAGAGAAATCATTTCTTAGGTGTTTGACACAAGTGTAAAACTGGTGGTGAACAAAGCACAAAATCCTCATTGGGTGTATATTGTCCAGGATCCACTGATTTCAGTGGCCCATACCGATTTATATCATGTGGGGAACTAGCTCACTGTCTTCTCAGGGTAATTCCTCTTAGACCATGTCTATGTTGGCTTGTAAGCAGCATTTTGGCCTGCTGTGCACTGAATTTTGTTCTCTCTTGGGGCTTATTTTTGCAGGTGACATTGTGGGTCTTTATGAATCTGCTGGCCAGAATGATCCAATTTCCACAGGAATTGTGACCCACATTGCCCCCAAATCAGTCACCGTTGCCTTCGAGGAATCTCGAGATGGTCTGTTGAGCTTGGACCGAGAGAATTCCTACCGCCTGCTAAAGCTGGCCAATGATGTCACCTACAAGAGGCTGAAAAAGTAAGAACTGCAGTGTCATAGCACCCACATCCTCAGACAACTCCCCAGGTTCCTCATTCAGGTCAGAATACAGTTAAAAAATGCTTTGCTTTTTTAGGATACCCCCAAGGACTTGCCTTAGTTTACTGATCTGATTCCTCTCTCTCTCCCCACTACCCCATTGCTTCTTTGTCCTTCCGTACACTCTTGCCTCTGTGGATGGGAGCGCTTCCTTGCTGCAGCTGCCCTCTACCTCATTATCTCTTCATTCAGTTTTTAGTTCTCTTCTGAAAAATCGTCCTTTCCTTTGCAGGGGTTAAAGTATAATTTAGCAGGCCCCGGAACCCTCCTAATCAAGTGAGCCCCCCTCCCACACCCCAGCAACTGCCCCAATGTCCATTTCCCTGTCCCCCAAATCTACCTCCTGCCTCCAATACCCATCCGCAGCTCAGATGCCCCCAATACTCCCCCCCGCCCCTTCCCCCCACTGTGAGCCAAGCTGCCCTGGTACTTGAGCTGGGAAACTGCAGCCTGCAGGCTGCACAGTGGAGCCACCCTCCCTCCCCTGCCTGTTGGCGTGCAGCGGAACACTGTTTTGTGACCTGCTATTTTTAGGGGCCCAGCATTCAGAACCAAAACCCTGTGTTCCGGGGCCCACTGTTTTTCAATGTGGACCCTAAATGCACCAGTCCAGCATCATTTTCTATTTCTAGGGGGCCTGGAATGCTGATCCTCTAAAAATAGTGGGCCCTGGAGCGGCCTTCTGGGCCATTCCGGCCTACTTTAACCCCTGTTCCTTCTCATGGTGCCTTCTAATTTTTCTCAGTTGAGTAACCAAGATTAGATTATTTATCTCAAGAAAGAATTTTTGGATGCAGTTTCTGTGAAAGACACTGCGCAAAATAAGAGCGGGTTATACCTTGTGAGGTACTGCGTCAGTGAGTACCACAGAGATATTCACTGTGCAATCCCCACTGGTCATGGTACTTCTGTGTGCAATACTGCAGTCACTGAAACTGTATCCTGTTAGTCTTAATGCATACCTGAGTGCTCTGAATCCTTCCTGCACTGTAATCCAAGACAGTTAGCCTTTTTAGAGTGGGAAGTTTATTCACATGCCTGGTCTCTCTGTGGCTAGTATGAAGCACCAGGTGCAGAAAGACAGCCTCCATTGTGAAAACCAAACTGAGGATCTGATTGCTAGCAGAGAGGGGCACAAATTAAGCCCTCAGGCCCTAGCATCCTTGGGAAAGTCCCAGTTCAGATTTGAAATATGTGGCTTGGGGTTGCATCTAGATGATTAAGCACAAGATTCCCCTGTAAGGGAGGGACTGTTGTTGTTCAGCAAGGTTTCTGGACGGTCAGGAGTTTCTGAAATGTTTACCCTTTATATTTTCTCCTTTGGCAGAGCTTTAAACACACTAAATCAGTATCACTGTGGTCCAGCATGCAATCTCATTGATGTCCTCTTCTTTTCTTCTGATCCAAGTGCTCCTGGTGAAACAAGTAAGAGCTCTGATTTCTCTTTCTGAAAGTGGATGTAACGCTGGTGAAAGGTGCTGGGTTGATAGTTTTGTAGACTGAAATCCTCTGCCCACAGATTAGATTAAGGAACTTGTATAGGGAGGTGTGTGGCTGAGTTAGGGATAGAAACAATTTCTCCTTAGTCCCAGTTCAAATTCTATTCACTAGCTCATTGTTTCTGATCCTTTTCATACCACCCAATCAATCACTGCCCTAGCACATTGATTGAGAACTATGCTTTCTCTGTTCCCCCTCCTTCTACACACTGGCTGAGCTCCTGTTGGTTCTGCTTCATGCCACAATTTCCTTGTGCTCTGTGCCAACAGCTTTATTTTCTTTCACCTCGATTACTTTACTTTTTTGTATATGAGCATCACACATAAGCTAACATTTCCCCCTTTCAGAGACTCTTTCATACATTTCTATGGTTGGAGTAGGTTTTTGGTGTAATGTACTGGAAATGTAGAATTAATATTAATCTGAGTCAAGCATCTATATTTACAAGATCTGTGCTTAAAATCAAATTGCCTCATTGCCTTCCTTCCTCTTAGCCTTTTGATTTATTCCAGGACTTTCTGATCTGTGTTAGATTTTTATATTAAATAAATGCATTAATTTCATCCTTGTTTGGATGTGTTATTAACTTTGCATTTCCTGCATGTTGGCAGAACCAGCTTGGGTGATTTTAAAAAAAGAATTTTCTATGTATTGGCCAGATGTGCAGTAGTGACTTTAGAGACATTTTTCTCTCCCAGTCATTGAGTAAATTGATTAACTTGCATATTTAACTGCATTAATCAGCGGAGTTGTAATATGACAGCTTCAGCATATCCACCTTGAAAAACCAATTCACAGGCAAAGCACATCTTTCATCTATGTCCCCAGTATACACTTGTTCTGAATAATAACAATCTGACTTCATATAGTGCCTTTAAGGCGTTATGCATCCACCAGTCCCATTGACTTAAAGAGTTGAAGGTGTTCAACAGCTGGCTGAGACAACACCATAATCATTTAGGCCTCTAGTATTACTGGAAAGAAGGGGAAAATAGCTGCAGAATCTTCCAAACGCTGTTCTGAGGCATGGTTCAGGAGTGACTTAGTGAAGAGCTAGCCGTGTTAGTCTAGTCCAGCAAAAAAACCAAGGAGTCGTGTGGTACTTTAAGACTAACAGAAAGTGCCACATGACTCCTTGTTTTTTTAGTGAAGAGTGCCACCTACTGAATCACAGACCTGTCTTCCTTATATCGAGAACCAGTGCAATGACTGATTCCCTATGGAGCTGCTTTCTTATGTTTAAAAAGCAATCTCTCTGTTCATTTTGTTGGTAGCCCTCACTGGCTAGATGTGTACAGCTCTGATATTGATGCCAAACATACTTTTTAACATTTTTTTTTGCCTAAGCAAGAAAAACACAAATCATTTCCAATCTTGTCAGTTGGTGTCTGTGGAAGGAGAGTGGACATCATCTTTCCAGAAGATGAGGAGCAGTGCAGAGCACGGCTAATTGTGCAAAGGACATTCACAGTTGAGCCTGAGCTTGATAGTATGCCATCAAGACTTAAATCAGCATGGAGAAGGAAATGAACATGACAGAAGGCAGTGAAATGGAAATGAACAAATAAGTGCTCTGCTCTATGAGTCTGATCCAAAGCACACTGCAATCACTGGAAAATTGCACATCAATTTCAGTTGGGTTTGAATCAGACCCAAAAAGATAATGAAGTTGGAAAGTAAAGAGCTGTATATAAGATTTGCTCCTTAGAATTCTCTCTTCCCCCACCCCACTCTTGGGGAAAGAAGACTCAGAACTTTGTAAACTTAAATATAAACATTTACAAGATGTCTGTTCTGTCTTCTGTGGTCACTGTATCATCAAGGACCCCCATGCAGTTTCTCAGTGATGCTTTTCAGCTGAGAGAGGGATAAGAGTCTTCAAATATAAAGGAAACGTGCAAATGAATGAATTTTAAAAAAAAAAAATGCATGAAGAGAATTCTTTGTCTCACAGTTGTGCTTTCTGGCACATGAAACGCTTTCACATTTTTCCAGTCATGTTTCTTTTCTTACACAGCAGAACATCTTCTTTAAGGGCCAAGAGTACATCTGTTTGTAATGAGCAGATGCAGTTATCTGCACAGACAGATGAATCAAAAGATGCTTCATGTGAAAATGCTGAGGCTGAAAAGTTGGTCTAGCTCAGGTGTAGATATCAAGAATATGAGAGAAATGTGGGTGGAGTATATGGGGCGAGAGAGATGTAGGTAGGAACAGTATTGTGCAAATGGAAAGAATAACTTGAACTTTAATGGTGAGGATGAAGAATGGAATACAAGGAAGGGATTCAAGAAGAGAAGAGATGTGGTCAGAATGGCATGAGAGGAAGATGATTTTTGATCACAGACAGAATGGGGAAGATTTGAGAAGCAATGAGGTCGAAGAACAAGAACTCCTAGGAACCAAGATGATAAATAACCAATGCATGGAGGAGGTTTTGGTTAGTGATAGAGCTGTAAGTGGGGACAGAGGCATAAAGATGAAGAAGCTGTAGAATACCTGAAAAATACACAGGCTGCAGCATCTGTGTACAAATGTGAAAAAGGGTTCACAAATAATATGAGGCAGAGTCAAATGGGGTTCGGTGGTTTCTTACTGCTGTAGGTGAATCAAAAGCTAGGCAGAACCTGAAAGCCATTGTGCGCGATCCTTGTGCAGTTATTTACTGAACTGATTCTTGGCATGTAGACCTGTCGGTCTCTGGAAGAAATTTCATCCATTTTTCAAAAGATTAGCAAGGCCAGTTTTCTTAGAATATCTACAGGACAACAAACTAATAGAATTGTAATAGTTTGAGACACTCTTTTGTGCTACTCAAACTGATAAATGGGTTTCAATTATTTTCTAATGAAATATATTGTGATTTACAATATGGTCTTAACAGCTTTTGTTATTTGGAGAACCAATGCGTAGACCAAGGGTGTCAAACTCATTTGCTATGGTGGGCCAGATTTGATCAAAATGTACTTCAAGTGGGATGTACATAAATCAAAATACTACAGCACTCTCATGGCATTGCGGAGCGCTGTGTATGTACTGTTGGGGGAGAGCATGGTCTTGCAAGTACAGTCTTGCATACACAGTGCTTTGTGATGTTGTGAGACTTGATGCTCTTACGGCTTTGTGGAGAGCTGGGTATATGAAACCATACGCACACTCTCTCTGTCTCTGTCTCTGTCTCTGTCTCAGAGGGAGATTGTGGTCCCACAGAGTACAGTCAGGGGCTGTATGGAAGAGGTTCCCTGCAGGCTGCATGTTTGATAGCCCTGGTGTAGACTGCCAAAACACTGTGGCTTAAGTACCCATATCAGTGACTCCGTGTGTCACACAAGCTATGCCTGGCTAACCCGTTTCCCAGCTGATTAGATGGACAGTGAATCCAACAAAGTGAATTGTAGCATGATCTTAAAGTAATTTTATAGTCAGAATCCAGCCCAGTTGGTGCATAAAGAAACAACCACTGGGCATATCATGGTCAGAATGATAGCAGTGTTAAGCAATTCCACCCAGACTTGTAGTGAAATGCAGAGCTGCTGACAATAGTTTGTGTGCTGTCCTTCAGCCAGTCCCAGTGTCACTAGAAAACCCCAGCCACTAGTAGTGAAATGATGTCCAATGCAATAGCAACAGGTGCTGGCAGCTGGCATGTCTCCCCCTTGAATTCTAGCTACTGAAACTCAGTGGTAACTTGCTTCGGTTTTGAGTTTCTTTCTCTGGGCCGCTCCCTTAAACTTTGGACATGCTAAGCTTGCATAAGCAGTCTTATAATTTGTGTTTCTACATCTGCTGTGTTCCTGCTATTGGTATTTGGTGTCTGGCTGTCATTTCTGCCACCTCTGGCTGTGACCTTATTGGAACCTGAAAGCTGAGTCCAGGCAGACCTGTTCAGTTTTTGGAGGGGAGAGCTCTGAGGCGCAGTCGAGTGCTGAAAGAAGTGATGTTGGTGATTCAGAAAGTGATTCTTGTACGCATCCATATGGTATTAAGGAACACTGAGCTGTTGGAGGTGCTGCCTCCCTCCTGAGACAGAAAGCTGAAATCCTGATGATTTGAAGTCATTCAAGATCCTGTGGCACTTTGCTGAAGCATAGGCTTGATGGACCATATATGTCTGGGACAATTCCTAGTGTGACTAATTACACTGATTTTAACTGCAGTCACAGCTGAATACATTATTCACTTCCCATCCTAAACTACTGAGTGTTATTTATTGATTTAATTTTTAGTTATTTACCCTTATAATAGTCTGTCCAAGCCCACAGCATTGTAAAATGATTGAAAATGCAACCAAGAATAACTGCCCTTTAATACAAACGCAAGATCTTTCAGAGAGGCAGCAAATATAATGGCCCATACTGTAATCTAAGATAATATAGTAAGTAGCTTTTGCATATAGTATGCCCAGATAGGTCTTCTGTAAAGAATAAGGTCCTCCCTCAGAACAGTCACTACAAATCACTAAGGCTGTGTTCTCACACAGCCGGTTATTTCGATATGGTGGTTTCGCAATAACGGTATATCGAAATAACGCTTATTTCGAAACAACTTATTTCAAATTAACA
>ML682025.1:5593762-5686891 GCA_007922195.1 Podocnemis expansa
CAGGGGACACCCCTCAGCACTCTAGCCAGGGTGCTGAGGGGTGTCCCCTGGCCAGGGTGCTGAGGGGGCACGCCTTGAACTGTTGTTTCGGAACATCTTGTTCCGAAACAACACGTTTGCACGGCGTTGTTTCGAAACAACCGTTGCGAAACAACGTTGTTTCGCCCACGGACTAGGTTTTACTTGTTTCGAAACAACTGTGCGTCGTGTGAACAGCTGAAACCTTATTTCGAAACAACCTCTGTTGTTTCGAAATAAGGAGGCTGTGTGAACACAGCCTAATTCTGCTGCTCTCAGGGAAGCCTTGGAGAATGGATGTTCCTAATGGGAGGCTCTGAACTTTAATAAGTTCTGGTCTTGTCAAACCAAATAGAGTGCAAACTCCAGATTCTCCTCATGGAGAGAGACCCAAACAAGGCATTCTCTCTTTTAAAACAGCTTGATCACAACTGCCTTGTGTAGCTGTGGCTCAAACCATTTAGAGCTTCTTTAATGAATCCCACACTTAATTCCAGCTGTTAAACAGCTGCTCAATTACACCCTAGAGGTGGCTGTGTTTCAATGTAGTTGGAGTGATTCCCGTACGTATGTACCGAAGCTATTAGGATTTTGCAGTTCTGCAATGTGCAAGGTGCAATGTAAATTAAGCCAACAAATTTATTTATCGCATGAGCTTTCAGGGGAGAAAATCCCACTTTGTCAGACACTTGAAGATGAAGAACTTCAAACGTCTGATGAAGTGGGATTTTCTCCCCTGAAAGCTCATGCAGTAAATGTATTTGTTAGTCTTTAAAAATGGCAGAGGAATCCTTTTTTGTTTTGGTGAACTAGACTGACCCGACTACTCCTTTGGACCTTGTCAGTAAATTAAGCTATCATCCACCAGGGGTCAGCACTGTACTATTAGCAGTGTGCAGCTAGGGCAGCCTTCTCTAGAATAAGGATTCACATTCTTGGATCACTCAGTGTGGCTCAGATTTCTTTAGTGAAGAATTCCATGTTACAGGTCTAATATGTACTGCACAGGGTAACGGAATCTGTTGCTTATCTCTTGAGGCTGTCCAGGAGAAAGAGGAAAGAGAGAGTGAATCACCAGGGTCCTGTCTTGCTTGAAGGGGTGCCACAGAAGAACCTGTTTTGATGCCCTAGTCTGTTTGTGAGCCACTGATGAAAACATAATGGCTGCTGCCTTTAGTTACGCAGTTGCTGTACTACCAACATTCAGCTCATTGCTTTGGAAAAAGCTTAAACTTATCTTGTAATGAAAAGTGCATCTGAAATCATAGTTCAGTTTTATTGCTCTAAAAATACCTGGTTTTAAAACCTGTTTAAAAAGGAAGAAGTGATGAAGAGTGGAAGTCATGCCATCAACAGAAGTATTATGGAATCTCTGAAAACTTCCTGCACAACTTTTTCAAATGCTGTCTTGGAGTAATTCTCCAAAGACATCGGGATGTTGTTGAACCTGTTCACCTGATGAGCTGTAGATATTCCACTTCTCTCTCATGCATGCTGTCTTTACATAATCATTGCACTGTAACACTACAGATTAGCAATCTTTGAGAAAGGAGATAAGTCAGGCTGTGGACATTATCAAGGCCTTGCCTTGCTATCTACAGCATGGCAAATTCTTGTCCATATTCTCTTACACTGATTACTTCCCCTTGCTGAGGAAATATTACCAGAATCTCAGTGCAGTTTCAGACCATCTTGCAGGACAACCAATAAGATCTTCATTGTCTGTCAAATCCCAGAAAAGTCTTGGGAGCAAAATCAGAACCTGTATGTGGCCTTCATTGATTTAATGAAGGCTTTTGACTCTTCAGTCATCAAGCCCTGTCAAAAATGCAGGCCAGATTTTGTTGTCCTCCAAAATTTATTAAAGTCCTAAGGCTTCATCATGAGCAGACAACTGCTTCCATTCTTTGTAATGGCTTGGAAGTGGATCCTTTTCCCGTCAAAACTGAGGTTTAACAAGGCTGTGGTGTTGCCTCAGCCCAGTTCTCCATCTACTTAACAGTCATTCTGATCCTCACTAAAGCCTCTCTCCCAACTGTAACTGACATTCAGTATAGATTGAATCGGCAACTTTTTAATCTTTGATGTCTCTACTTGAAGTCTAAAATCCTCAAGGCATTCCGTCATTGGTCTTCAATATGATGATGATTGTGCTATCCTTGTGCATCATGAGAATGACCTTCCGTCCACACTGGGTGTTTTTTCACAAGTCTACCAAAGCCTAGGACTTGCACTTAAATATCAAGAAGACTTAAGTGCTCCGTCAGCCTGCCTGAGGTCAAACTTTGGAGACTATCAAGCATTTCTGCTACCTGGATAGCTAACTCAAATACAAAAATTGACAATGAGATTCAGTACAGGATTCAGTGCACAAGAGTTTCCTTTGGGAAATTGCTCCAATGCATTTTCTTAGATTGTGACCTCCAGAAGGACATTAAGGTCCAGGTCTGTAAGACAGTTGTCATCCCTACACTCCTTTCAACAGCACCTTAAGAGGTTGGAGAGATATCACTAGTGATGCTTCCCGAAGATTCTTTGCATCAAGTGGGAAGTTCACCTCACTCATACCGGCATCCTTACTGAAGCCAGTGTCACCAGCATGGAAGCAATGATCTTTATGCACCAGCTATGTTGGTCTGGACACTGTGTGCAGATGTCAGATTTTCATCTCCTAAAACAGGCTCTATAGAGTCTATACTCTCAGCTCACCTGTGGTTAGAGATCTTGTGGTGGTCAAAGCAACACTACAAAGATGCACTGAAAACAAATCTTAAGAAAACTGATGTGGACAATAGTTGGGAGGAGCAAGTCATCAACCAATCTCAATAATTCCATATCCTCCTCCAGGCAGTGGGCCATTTTGAGGAGAAGTATCTTGCCCTCAAATCTGAAAAGAGAAAGAGAAGGAAGGAAAAAGAATTTTTCACCAGCAGGCGTCTGATCCACTAGAAAATGTCTGTACCTATAACAGGTGGATCTGTGGTTCCACGATTGGACTCCTGAGTTATCTCAGGACTCGCATGTAAATCTGTGGTAGATATCATCCTCAAATTGAGAGATTGCTGATGAATCTGCAGTAGTTGTGAAGGAGTCAGGGAGGAAGATAGAGAAAATAAAGCCCATTTTGGAGTGGGAAGCTGTAGCTCCATGCAAAAATGCGTCCCATCCTTGTTTGTGTCCAGTTATGACATGCCCCATCTAAGCACTCATTAGAAATAGAGAGGGAAGCGTCTTGTTCTGGATTTACCCCTCCCCCTGCCATAATCCCTTTTTAAAGTCTTTAGATGCTGTTCTTCCATCAGTATGCGTGTGTGTCTCTTCTCAGTGAACCCCTAAGGTTTGAGAGGCTCCAGACACTGGCAGTAAAATCCCTGGCTTTGGTGAACAGTTACAAAAGTACTTCCACTTACTGCAAAGGATGATTTCATCACTGTATGGGCTTTGCAGCCTGGTCCTGAGAGTTTAACAGGACTTGAATAATCGCATGCTAGAGGGACACTGTCCCACTTCACAGGCTCGTCATGTAATTCTCTCTGCAGACTGCTTCTTCATTGCTCTACACTGAAAAGGCTTTTGGCTTGTTCCAAACCAAAGCTGCAACAGCGACAAAATTCCAGCTTCTCATCTGTCTTGCTCACTATCACCAAGCCAAGGAATACTGGGTGTGTAAACAGGATTAAAATGTGCAAGTAGCGTACCGATTGGGAGAGAGCCTGACACGTATCTATTCATTTCCCTTATGTACATTAGGGCCTAAGCACACTGCCAGGTCTGATTTCAGACTAACCAGTGTATCTGGAAATACTTAAAAACACTGAGCAGCTTTTGAGAACAACAATCTGTTCATAGATGGAAGCAGATCAGCTGAGCTCTGTGCATTTCATGACAGATACTCTGAGCTTATGTGATGGATGGGGAAGAGAAGCAAGACAAAGAGGACAGAAAGCAGTAAGTTGGTCAGAAGAAGGCCAGCTGGCCATGGCAGGAACCAGAAAGGAAGATCTTTCCTGAGAGTGGGACTAGGGGCTAAAAACTCTCTAATCAAACTAAGAATCTGAAGAATCAACAAGAAGTCTGGGCCTGAGCTGAGAATGAACTAGGATCTGTTGTGAAGAGAGAAAACCACTACCACCTTCCATTCCATTTCCCAGGGTGACTATAATGTCAGGAAAACCCTGAGAAGCTTCCAAACACAAATGGCAGGGGAAGTTTGCTCTGCACTCTTCCTCTATTCACCAAATGGATGGAACTGCCTGTAACCTGAACTCCCTGCCTCTCAGGGTGGATCCACCACTGTTCCTCCCCTCTGTGTTTTGGGCAGTCATAGTGTTCAGGCCTTTGGAAACCACTTCCCTTTGGGTATACAAAAGAGCTCCTCCCTCCTCTTCCTCCAGTCTTTCTCTGGGATTTTCAGTCCAGCTGGAGCACTCTGCTCTCCAGGCTTGATATTTCTGGCAAATGGGATGGAGTGGCCCAGGGCAAGGTCTCTCCGTAGTCCAGACCATGGAATCCCTTTCTGCCCTGCCTTAATGTGCAATTCCTCCACCCCATCTCAGCGACTGATGGCTGCTTGGTGGTTTCAATGCACACACAATATCTTCAGAATTCAGGGCTTTTTAGTTCTCGTAGAGTGAGGTTGGGGATTGACCCACTTTGCCATTGTAAGCAATGGCCCCCCAATTAAGCACAGTGGTGAGATGGGGGGAGGGGATAGTCAGCACTGTCATTTCTTCTGATGTGCCTACTCCACAAAGCACCTTTTGCCAGCATGCAATTGAAAAAACCTGTCCCTGTCTGCCAAAAAAGCAATGACTCCCACTTACCAGCTGTTCCTCTTTGTGGGAGATGCCTCTCATTTTGGAGCTGTTTTTTTTCCCTGTCCCACAGAGACCTGATGTTCTTCTGCTAGTTTCTGTAACAGCTTCTAATCACAAAAAAAGGAGAATAAGACACAAGGAAAAGAAACCATTTTCTTTCTCTTGGCCTTGAAGCTTTTTGAGCCCCTGTGTTATTAACCTTTGCTTAGCAGTTTTAAAGGTTGGCACTGTAAGCAGGAACTGTGATGGTGGTATCGTGTGCATCAAAGGAAGCACATCTTCCAAAATGCCAGGGCTTGATATAAAGTTCACTAAAGCTGGAAAGTCTCCCACTGACTTCCCTGGGCTTTGGATCAAGCCCTAAATGAAATTGGCAAATGACACCAGGCAAAGAATTCTGTGAGGAACTTCCTTATGTGGGTTTCCGCCCTGCCTTTATTTTCTGTAAACTTCAATCTCATGAGTCAGCCTTCCTGTGACTATTAGTTTGCTGTAATAATAAGGGAGATTAACAGATGGATTATGTGGGATGAGAATAAATTTGGCTCTAATTCAGAGTAATCTGAGAAGGATAAACTGTTCGTGGAAATAAGAGAAGAATCCCATATTTTGAAAGTAAGAGCACAGTTGAGATGAAAGTCACCTGTTACGCTTCCTTTTCCTATTGTTAACAATATCTTAGGTAATTAGAATTGAAAGAGATTTGAAAACCTAATTTGATTTTTCATCATTTATGCTATTTGCTTTGGGCTGTGCATTGAAACTTGACTGGTCTGTTTTACTTTTGTTTACAGCCAGTGTAATAGTAAGTTTAATTTTCTTTTGCTCCGATGTGTGGATTCATAACCATCAGGGGAACGATTAAATTAAAAACAAAACCCTGACTTTTCTCTCATGGAACATTTAATGTCATCAAAACATTTCTGTTTCCTTTAATGAAAACAAACAAACTTGGTTTTCCATCATGTAGGCTGCCCCTTTAAATGCTACCCAGTGCAGTAGCTAGCTACTAAACTAATGTAGAGTCCCTCTGAAGCACACTAAGATAAAAAAAAAAGGAAGGATGATAAGGAAAATGCATGTAACCTACCATTTTTGAAAGAAAGCCAAGTTTCAGTGCTCATCCCCAGTGTGTTCAACAGCTTGCCTCACTCACTAGAAATGTTATTCTCATTGTCAGAAGGATTCACACCAGCTACCAGAAACATCTTTTATTTGTAACGTCTGTTCCCTCTTTTGCAAATGCCCAATGTGTGACTGACATCCGAACATCTTTTGCTATTTCCACAGAGCCCTTAAAATTCTACAATGAATCACTGGATGTCTCTCAAAGGGGGGCTGTTTCCTTCTCATTGGCACAGAGAGAACTTGCCATCATCCATGGACCACCTGGCACAGGCAAAACCACTACTGTGGTCGAGATAATACTTCAAGCTGTTCAGCAAGGCCTGAAAGTGAGTGGCAGATGCTAGAGTCAGTAGGGATATGCTTATTTTGCTATCTAATCAGGCACGTTGAGCTATGGAGTTCATTATTGCTGCCCATCCCTGCTCCATTCCTCTTCGTTTTGGCCTCCCATAGCAGCTGCATTAGTTGAAGGAGCTGATGCTCTTTTTTTAAAAGCTGGGTGTATGCACAGTTGCCTTTGATTGACAACTCAGATGTGTCAGGCAGCACCTGATATGTTTTAGCCCACCTACCAGGTACATGTGGAAGCAGTGGTCTGGACACTATGATAGCAGGTGCTCTAGCAATGCCTACAGTTGTATTCTTTATATTACAGTAGTATCCAAAGTTCCCAAGAGTGTACTAGGTGCTGTGAGTGCACATAGTCAGAGAAAATCTCTGCCCCAGTTATTCGTCAGTATAGCATGACTACCTACAAATATGAATGGTTTATTCTCACCCACCCACATGAAGTAGGGAGCAGTTGTTTTCCTTGTTTTACATACGGAGAACAGAAGCGGAGAGAAATGAAGAGACTTCCCCAGCATCTCTCAAGAAATGGGTGGTGGAGGTGGGAAGTGATCCCACATCTGTTGATTCCCAATTCAGTTTCTAGCTGCAGGACCACCCTTCTCCCCAGAACTGGTGAAATCTCACTTTTGTGGGCTGTGTGAAATGGGGACAGCTTTCCATATTTGCTTACTCGATATATAACACTGTAAGTTTTATAAAATGTACTAATTCTGAATCCTTATGAAATGGTGATTTTTTGGCAAAAATACATATCCATCAGGAGCTAGAAAACCAGCTCTTGTCCTACTCTGGGCTTCTCTTGGCAACATGATATCATTTGCGTTGAAGCCAGGAAAGCAGCACAGCGAGAAGACACTAGTCACCTTCAAAGGGCTGTGGCTTTGTCACCTGAAAGAAAAGGGACCAATCTGCTTGAGCCCTTTAATTCTAAAGCTAGCTGTTGGTGTAGTGGGCGCATTTACTTGTTGTCATTTGTGGTGTTTGAGCATTCAGGGTGTCTGTACTTTGGCATCAAGGGCCTTGCCAATACCAGTGATTTGCCCCAGTTATAGCAACTAGCAGCTTTGCCTGCCTGTATTGTCAGTTGTAAAGATGCAGGTATGTGTGTGGCTGGAATTGAGGCAAATCTCAAGTGTACACAAGGCCTAAATGAAATCTTGTGACATGGACTATAGGTAATTTTTTAAAATCTTGACTATTTCGTGTTTTTATACATGTTTATTTCCAGCAACATTTTGAAGTGACAGAAATTTACACTGTTGCCTTTCCTCTTAGCTGCTTTTATCAGTGTCCTCTTCCTTCCTCTCCGCACTGGTGAGAATATCATTTCTTTAAATGCTCTTAATCAGAGGCTTTGCAGTTCTCAGCAGTTTAGTGTTTGAAGTTAATTAGCGCTTTTGTTTTGTCTCTGAGGTCCTGTGTTGTGCTCCCTCCAATATTGCAGTGGATAATCTGGTGGAGAGACTGGCTGACTATAAGGAGAAGATACTGCGTCTTGGTCACCCTGCTCGTCTGCTGGAGTCCATCCAGCGTCATTCCCTGGATGCAGTCTTGGCATATGGCGATAATGCCCAGATAGTGGCAGATATCAGGAAGGATATTGACCAGGCATTTGTGGGTATCCCATTCCATTGTTAAGACACTTACTCTAGATAATATTTATATTGTAGACAGTGCTGTGGGTTCATGTTAATGTGCATCAAAATGTCATTCTTATAGCTATATTATGACTTTTTCCTACTCGAAATGCACTTAATGTGGGCAACTAATACAGCATCAGTCCCCTCATTTTATTGAGATCAAATATAGGAGATAAATCCAAAATTTATTACAAGTCATTTGTAACGTAGGCATCTTAAAATGATACTTCGAACAATCATGCGTTTCCACTGTGAGTAGCCCACATCCATAAAAGTAAAAACCGGTGATGACTTTGGACCTATGTTGAGGTTGTGAGTGGCAAGTACAGGATCCATAGGGGCTGGAGATTTCTCTTTGCTCAGATGCAGATCACCACAAGACAGGGAAGGGTTAAAAGTAATGCACTGTGGAAAATTGTCTGTGTAATCTGTTTACTACTGGTCTAAAACTAAAGATCTTGGGCTGCCCTTTCCATAAGGCTCTCCCTTATGACTGCTGTGCTTTGCATGCCAAAAGAACACTTAGTATTAATGAATCCATTTCCATCTTTTAGACACTGAGGCCCTGGTTTGAGCTGTTTTTACAGTGTTCCTTGGATTTCTCATGAGCAATTATATTCGCAATTAGAACCTGATTTCTTCCCTCCTGTGGGAATAGGGAGGCCGTTGGGCCCAGGAGACAGGATCTAGACTCTGCTGTGTGATATTCAGTATGTCATTTCTCCTCTCCTGATTGTCCAGAGCGGTAGCCATGTTAGTCTGTGTAGAGCAAAAAGAATGAAAGTCCTGTGACAACTTATAGACTAACAGATTTCTTCGAGAATAAGCTTTTGTGGGCTCCAACCCACTTTGTCAGATGAATGATGCATTTGATGAAGTGGGTTGGAACCCATGAAAGCTTATGCCTGAAGAAATCTGTTAGCCTATTATACAGGGGTGGCCAAACTTATGGAACTCAAGAGCCACACAAGTTGATTATTAAACCTTCAAGAGCCACACTGAGGCATGTAGCCATATACTTTTACCTACTAAATTGATTTGTTGCATTCTTCCGTGAGCCACACTTTTTCATTCAAGCCACATGCGGCTCCCGAGCCACAGTTTGACCACGCTTGGTCTATAAGGTGCCACAGGACTCTTGTTGTTTCTTCCAATTGTGTTTCTACTGTTGGAAAATGAGGCTCGACACCCAAGCCTCTTCCTGGATAAAGAGCTCAGAACTTTGGGTGACAAGCACTGTATGAGAGTAGAATATTCTTATCATTTTTGGCGGGCACGGGATTTCCTCACTTCTGCCCAAATCCCACTCAGTGACACAAAGGCCTCTTTATTCCTAGCTATGGAGGTCTGGTTGTGGTTCCAGCTATGACTTATCAACACAAAACAGTGTTCTGACCACAGGAGGCCTGTGTAGCATTCTTCCCTGGTCTCAGTACACCACTTCTAACTCCCAGTGGCCTACAGAGCGTGTGACTGGGACTCTTGTATGGTGGCATATTGTAATGCTAGCCAATCATGGACCATGCTCATGTGGATATTTAATGGCCTTGTGTTGATGAGGCCTTTTGACCTGCTAACAAGCAAAAACACATCAAAGCAAGATGCATGTAAAATAGCTAGCAAATCCTGCCTCCCATGAATTCTCAATGGTTGTGGCTGTCTCCTGGCAGGTCACCACTATAGTCCTCCAGTTAATTGTATGGTATGTTATGCACTTTTAACAGCTACAACCCACTCACAGTCCTGAGTTATCCAGTGCCTTTTTATCATTTGGATACTTTCTAAAAGAGAGAGGATATAATTCAAGGTATATTTACAGCAAGGGAGGTTTAGGTTGGACATTAGGAAAAAAATTCGTAACTGTGAGGGTGTTTAACCACTGGAATAAATTGCCTGGGCAGGTTGTGGAATCTCCATCTTCGGAAGTTTTTAAGGGCAGGTTAGACAAACGCCTGTCAGGGATGATTTAAGGGGGTCCTGCCTTGAGTGCAGGGGGACTGGACTTGATGACCTCTCATGGTTCCTTCCAGTTCTGTGATTCTGTGAATGATCCAAAGACTTGGTAATGAGATACAGTATTTATTTAGTTGTTCGTGTTTAGGTCACTGGTTCAGACACAATCCAAGAGTAGAACTGCTGGCCAGGACTACTGTTCACTTTATATTTGTGAAGAGGGGGTGATGTGTTTGGTGCTAGTTAGTTATGGTCTCTCTGAAAGGGCTAGGGGGTTTCCAGGCGTCCATATCAGTGCAGGCAACAGCTTTGTTGACAGAGTCAGGAGAAAGGTCATGTAGTGAGCGGAGACAGAGAACTGAATGTCGGCTTTGGAGCTGGATACAAAGTCAGTTGGAGTAGCTCCATTGACTAGAGTGGGCGTTTACTACTAGAGCTGGTTCAGCTGGATCATGATTGAAGCAGTGGCATGGCACTGTGGGCAAGCGTTGGCCGTTTGCAGCTAGACACTGCAACCTCCCACAGGGTCAGGCAGGCACCTTTCTCCAGCACTACTTTTAACACCAGAAAAGCAGAGAATCACCTCATTACATAACTTCAGAATGACAGTTCTGGTTGCCCTGATTCATCCTCCCACTTCCTCTCCCCTCCCCAAAGAAACACTAGGAGACCTAACAGAGATGTCATTATTTTTAATGTAGTTATTTTTAACTTAATATGTGGCACTATTTTAATTGACATAAGATATTTCAGTATAACCTCAGTAACATGCTGTCTTGGAAGATATTTCCTTCTCACACAGCGGAACACCTTAAGGCATCCTTATATTCCAGCACGCAACACATCATGGCATGTTTGCCTCAATCAGTTATCCAGTGCACCTATGACTAATCAGCTGTTCCCTTCCTCTGTATTCCCTAAGATCATGGCTCCTTTTAACATCACTAGTAGCAGTTAAAATTTGCAACTGTGAAGTGAAAACAGCCAAGGCAATTTTTTTACAGCTACTCTCCCTTCCCTTCACAATAAAATAATGACTTTTGCCAGTAATTTTCTAGCAAAGCTGCTTTGCTCCAAAGCAGAAAGCTCTTCAGACTTTCTTTGCAAGGCTGGAGAAGAGGCAATACATTTTCACTAAATACATGGTGCAGATTGACTGTGGGTTTTGGATCTATAATCCCTGATCTGCAGCCATTGCTACGCTAGCAGCTTGCTTAAGTTTTTCAATTGAGGCTATTCGTCATTCTGCATTTCTGTTGCTGCCTTTGAGCACATTTGCAGTAGAAGCAGCTGAGAGCTAGAAAGGAGCCTGACTTGGCGGGTAGGTCTCCTGGGAGCTTTTTCTCTTAGGTTTCTCCAGGTGGAGCACTGAAGCAGAAAAGGACTGTGTTCCATGGAGAAATGAATAAGAGTCCACAGTCAGGTGTCCGTCCTGTAAAATGAATAGGTTTCCCGGGCTACCATGTTTGCCATAACATCTGCTTTAACAGAGACTCAGGCTGTTTTCACATTTCTAAAACATGGGCTATAATTATGTTTTAAGTCATTTCACATCTTTCTAATTTGTAGATAATTTTTCCTTCTTCAACTTTGCTTCCTTAGGGGTAAGTTGAGGAAATGGGAAATTTTGACTGAAAAGTTCTTTGGCAGTCCTAATTCCCTCTAGCAAAATGGAAACCGGGGGTGGGGAATGGATACTAGGATTTCTTTTCTGCCTCCCCTTGTCAAAATGGATCTGCATGATGAACCATGTTCCAAAGTGGGTACCGAAGGGAAGAATTTAAAGGCGTTTATACTTAATCATTGAAATGCAAAATTAGCAAGAAAATATTTTAAGCCTAGTGATTGGATCATATGGCAGAGAATTTGATTTCCCCAGGGTCTCTCTCACTGAAGAACAATGTTCCAGATTTATGTTCTCCTGTTCCCGCTCAGATTGAGTCATTCTGCTAAGAGCAACATGATGGTGGGCAGCATTCAGATTGCTCTACTCTGGAGCTGACATGGATGCTGAGGAAGCTGCCTTGTCCCTCCACAGGTGTCACAGCAGGCTAGTCTTGGCCTCTTCATAGGAAATCTGAGTGGAAAATACTGTGAATGATCAAAAAGGAATTTTTGAAAATAAACAGGATGCCATTGGAGGCTGCGTTGATGATGTTCCAGAGCTTTCTCTCCCCCGCCCTCACAGTCTTTTTCATCTCAGGCACATTGCACCTTTCCTTATTACCCTTTTCCTTCTGCTCCTAATTCTTCTCTCTCCAGCCTTGCCCCTTTCAGACTTTCTCTTCCTTTTAGCTAATCCCCTTCCAACAAAATCCCCATCCTTTGAAAGATGCGACAAACCCATAGAATGATTGCAAATCACCACTCTGTTTGCATGTTCTGTCCCTTTCCCCTTTCCTTTGTCTGCTTTGTCTGTTTAGATTGTAAGCTCATCAGGATGGGATCTGTCTGTTCCTCTTTTTGGCACAAAGAAGTGCTGATTGTGGTTGGTCCCTGGGTACTGCCATGATGAATAACTTTTTGATGAATATACATAATGGCACTGATTGTATGTGCAAGAGATAAAGCCAATGAAAATAGAAAAGAGTAGCAAACAGAATTCTATTACTGTATGCTGTGTACTCCAAAGGGTTCCTTGGGGCCCTTCTACCACATTTACTCCATTGCCTCAGCGCTGTGATTCTGCAGCTAGCTCCCCTGGCTGCTTTCTGTGCTCAGATCCAATCTGCTCCCCATGTCCTTATGGCAACAGCAGATTTTAGGGTACAGACACTCCACTTAGTCCATTTATTATCAGTTTTAGTCAGACAGGATTCTTTCACAGAGCAAATTGTAAACATGGATCTACTGAAGCCATAGATTTTCCCATTTCCCCTCTGCTTCCTGCTGTTCTGCAGTAGATGTGATTGGTATTTGTCTGTCTTAAGCATCTATGGTGCTAGTCAGCAAAGTATCTATAATCAAATCCAGGTTTGCTCTTCATCCCCTCCACTGCATATCAAACAACTTACTACAGCAGTTTGGGTGAGTGGAGTTTTGTAGCCTTTCCAGCTTTCTAATAAGTTTTTTCCAACAGGGAGATAAAATAGTTCCAAAGTTGTTTTTCATTTGGGAGAGAATAATTGCTTGGAGAGTTTGGTGCCCTTCCAAGATGAATTTGCAATGGTCGGTGGCTTTGCCAATCCGTCATAGCCACCAAAGATCAGCCATGGACATTATAGGCACTTCTGGTTTATTTTTCTAATAGGTGTAAGTTAAAAAAAATAGTCTATTAAAATACATTCTGAATCGTTTATAAAACTTTAAGGGCAATTAAGTGTAAAGCTGCTGCTTAGGCCAGATGAGTGCAGGTAACTCATTTACTGTATGAAAGATACACTGGAGCTTTCAAATCTGTCTTGAGTAAGGAGCAGCTCATAGCTACACTGCTGAATGAGTTCCAAAGGGGCAGCTGTGTTAGCCTAGTAAAACAAAAAAAGCAAGGAGTCTTGTGGCACTTAAAGACTAACAGATTTATTTATCGCATGAGCTTTCGTGGGAGAATATCCTGCTTTGTCAAATGCTTTGAAGAGGGAGAACTTACAGAATTGGATGAAAATAAATGCAGGGGACTGCACGACATGGGATCAAGTCATACTGCAACAGCTGTTAACCTGATCCCATGTCGTGCATTCCCCTGCATTTATTTTCATCCAATTCTGTAAGTTCTCCCTCTTCAAAGCATCTGACAAAGCAGGATATTCTCCCACGAAAGCTCATGCGATAAATAAATCTGTTAGTCTTTAAGTGCCACAAGACTCCTTGCTTTTTTAGTGCTAAATGAGGAGAGCAGAGAACAGAATGTTACTCTGATTGTCTCCCTCTCCACCCCTCCTTCCATTAGGAAAGGAGGAAGGGCTGCAGACACGAGTAACAGAGATTATTTAGGGCTGATCAAGATTAGACTGTGGATCATGTTTTAAGGTTCTAGAGTCTATGTCCACCCTAGAGAGCTTACAGCAGCAGAGCTGCTACCAATACAGCTTTGTCACTGTAAGACTGCTCTCGTAACTATTCTATGTTAATGGAAGGCAGCTCTCCTGTCAGCATAACAAAACCACCTCCATGTGTAGTGATAGCCGTGCAGCTCTCCTGCCAAACATAGTGCTGCCTACACTAGTTCATCCGGTGGTGTAACGTATGTTGCTGCGGGGGGGTGTTTTTTCACACCCCTTAGTGACACAAGTTATACTGTCAAAAGTGGTAGTGTAGATCTGGACTTAGTCATATGATAATCAAGGGAATAAAGGTTTTAGAGTTGAAGTCATAAAGCCTACAGAGCAATCTTTCATTCATGGCAATTCATTATAAAAATAAAATTCGGTAAATTTCACTCATAACAGATATTCTGTTGCTTTGATTATTAAATGGTCTACTAAAAATTTACTCTGATAATTCATTGGACTATAGACTGTTTTTTTGGTTTTGTTTTTCATCTTGGTTTTCATTTCCTTTGTGCAGGCAAAAACCAAAAAGACCCAAGACAAGGGCGAGAGAAGCCACTTCCGAAATGAGATTAAGGCACTGAGGAAGGAGCTGAAAGAGCGAGAAGAGACTGCTATGACTGACATCCTTACCCGAGCAAATGTTGTTCTTGCAACAAATACAGGTTAGATACGCTGTTTCTTCATTGACCTTTGGAAATGGTAGCTCAGATTAACTATGTGTGGGCTTCTTCAAACCCATGCTGAAGCCCATGGTACTCCAGCTTCCCTGCTATTGGTACTTGTGTTAGCTAGAGCAGAGACTGAGGCTTTAGAAGTGAAATGGCTCTTTAATGCATCTCCTTCAGTTCTTTGCAGCACACAGTATTTAGACACTGTGATTAGCTGATTAAGAAAGTTCTTAACCAGTCAGGATGCTTTTACTGTGGTGTTAGCCAACTGTAGAATCCTTGCTCAGTTGCTTTGCTGTGGGAATATTATATTATTATATAATAGCAGAAATACCTGGCATCGCTCGGGGAAAAGATAGTAAAAGGTGTGATGAATAATGTACATCGATTATATTAAGATAGCGTATTTTATTGACAATACTTCTCTCATATATCAGTTTAAGAAATTAGCATAGCTAGTGATGTACTTACAAAACACATTGACATTTAACTCATTTCTTGATAACAAAAGGTGTGGTGAATGAATTATGTAAATTACTTTCACATAACATTTTATTGGATATACTTTTCTTTTATCGTATTACTTTAAGAATTTAACATAGCTAGTGCTGTCCTTACAACACTTATTTACATTTAACTTATTGCCTGATAATAAACAAATTTTTTTGTTTTTCTTCCTTGAGCAAGAACATACTAATTTTTCTCCATTCCAACTGTTGAAGTAGCAATGTATAGTTGACCATGACTGAAGCAGTGGAACCTCAAATCTATTCCAGTAACTTTGAGTGTTTGTCCTTGTGGTTCAATAGACATGGCAAATGCTAAGTGGAGGGGGAGCTGTGATCTTTTGAATTGGAATGGCATAGCTGTAGGTATCGCTTAGGAGAAGAGTCCAGCAAATGCCTATGATCAGGAGCTAATAAAAGCTAATTATCAGTGGGCCCAACTGGGGCTCTGTGGGAACCAATTTTGAGATGTAGCCAATCCAGTTATTTAAGAAACCAGTAGTACCCATTCAAAATTTTGTGTTTCTAGCTCTTATCATTTCAGAGATCTTTTGGGTCAAAAACAAACTAACTTTCTAAAATATTTATAAGATTATTTATATATGAATTCACACTACTGTGATTCTTTTACATAATGTTGATTGCTGATTTGGATCCTGGACCAAGGGGGCCTGAGTACCACTGAGCTAGAGTAGAGCTCGCTGTTACGTCTGCACGTGGTACAGTCACATCTTTGATTGCAGAGTGGGTGTACCCTTAGATAGTCACACTGTGTAATTTAGTATCACTTAGAGTGGTGTGACTATATGTTCTGTAGTGTTCAGGCATATTGAGGTTGGATAGGAGGCTCAGAACTCCTTTCCTCTGCTTTTTCAATCAGTTGTTCTCAATCTTTTCCCTATGGAGCCTCCTCCTCCCTTCTGTCCATAACATCCTCATGATTGAGAATGGCAGGGCAGTTGTGACTCCCTTGTCTTACTTACACACACGCTCTCTCTCTCACACACACTTTTATTTAGCGTGTAAGCTCTATAGGGCAGTGATTTTCCCTTACTGCCTGTTTGTACTGGGCTCAGTATAATAGAGGTCTGGTGCCATTTGGAGTCTCGAGGTGCTGCAACAATACATAGAATAAAAAATCATGTTGGCCCAGTGTGATCACAGTTTTCTGTAACAAAGCAATTAACGCTCCCATATAACAGCACTAAAACATTCTGTGAAAAGTAACATTCGCAAATGCTTCCTGACCTGGTTGTGAACATGAATATCTTCATTGTTTAAAAAAATAAAACAAACAAAACTCTAACGTGGCCTAAGTCATTTTAAAATGTATTGTTTATATAGCACTGTAAGCATACAGGGCACTTTACAGGCCTATAAAAGACAAAGGACCATGTTCTGAGAGTTTTACCAGTGGACTGGAGTGAGTTCAGTATTAGAGCTAAATCAGAAACAGAAAGAGACAGCAATGAAGGTGGAATCAGTACAAGAAGCAGAGCTGAAGAAACAGTGGTGCAGGACTGGGAAGATTCACATGTAATTATTGTATTGAATCACAAGCTGTTTTCAGTTTTGTTCATGACCTTTTTGTGTTCACCTTCCACAAACATTTCAACTTCAGTAATATGAATACTCTTGAAAAGTGAATTTTCAACTTGAATATTCACCAAAAATGTATTTCAGATTTCCTTTGCTTCTAAAATTTGGACTTCTTATTTTGCTTAAACAGCCAGTGCAGAATGAACTATGAATGGTATTTTTAATGAGTAACATTTGTTGTTTGAAATTTGACATTGTGCTAGTTAGGTCTGTAAGTCGCATAGTGTTTTTTCTGATTCCTAATTGGATGATTTTTGTAACTGACCAACACAATTAGAATTTTGAATGCAACCTTCATTTTTACTTGCAACAATATATGCAGTGTTTGTTTAGTTTCATAAGTCAACAAAAATAATAGCTTTTGACTTACAGATGTAACCTTTGTACTGACTATGAAAAGCACTTATGTATATGCTTATCTTTAAGCACATATCCAAGTCCACTGAAGTCAACAGGGCTACTCAAATGAAATTTAAGCACCTACTTGAGTGCTTTGCTAGATCAGGACCCAACACATCAGGAAATGCAACCTGCAAGTATTTGATCAAGAATTATTTGAAGAAAAGTATAGCTGATTTCAAATAATAAATATATTCAAGAATTTCACAGTGTGGACAAATCACTAGTAAGAAAAAAAAAACCCTCATGAAGTCCTTGAAATAATTTTTCAGGTACATGGTCACTCAGTTCTAGCTGTAGCTCCGTGTGAAAGGCGTGACACTTGATGATACTGTCATTCTGCCATTTCATCTGGGATTCTCCATGCAAACTCATGCATCCTTGCTGGCTAGTTTTGATGTCTAATAACTTGGCTTTGTCAGATGACCTTTAGCAAACAAACACATAGATAAAAAAAAGCCCAATGTAGCCTTGATTTAACAAAGCTTAATTATTCACAGCACTGGTGAAACTGGAGTTTCAGACAATTACAGTTTCCCCAGTTATAGAAAGCCTGCTGGCTCACTCAGAACCACCTGGCTTAGCAGGATTTAGTCACACAAACCAGAGCCCTCTGCATCTATTTGCTGCAAAACTCAGCTGGAGGACAGCTTAATCATTGCAACCCTGGGAGACATAGATGAGTGACCTTTAGTTGAGTGGAATCAATAAATTAGAGTCAACCAGAATGTCTAGAGTGAAATGGTGGGTTACTTACCAGTAACTGTCCTCCTTCCAGATGTGCTGCTTACATGCATTCAGTTACAGGTGTCTACATGCTGCAGTGCACATTAGCTCGGAAAGTCTTTAGCCTTAGCCTGTCAGGTCAGGGCACACAGCCAATGCCCCCTCTGTGCTGTGACCGCGGCTACATAGGTGACTGTGACCCTGACCCTCTCAGTCCCTTATACCTTTGCCAACTCCGTTAACAGGGATAGTGGGAGGGATCTGAATGTATGTGAGGAGCCCATCTCGAAGAAGGACAGTTACTGGAAAGTAGCCCACAGTTCTTCTTCGAGTGCTGCTCATCATTCAGTTTCAGGTGACTGTGAGCCATACCCAAGGATGTTGGGAGGAGTTACAGTCTGCCCGCGCTGAGTACAACTCTGCCCAATGAGGCATCCTCTCTAGCCTGTTGGGCGATAGTGTAGTGTGTCGTGAAGGTGTGCACTGATGACCACATAGCTGCCCTGCAGATCTCTTGGATTGGGACCTTGGCAAGGAAGGCCATTTTTGGAAGGAAGGCCTTGGCCCTGGTAGAATGAGCCCTGACCGTCCCAGGAAGGGGCATATTCAACTTTCCGTATTAGTCTTTGATACAGTTTACTATCCATTTGGGAATGCACTGTGAAGACACCGGAGGACCTCTTTTGTGTTCAGTGACTGCCACAAAGAGTTGGGAGGTCTTGCGGAATGGACACAGGCACTCGATATATGTTAGGAGCGCTCTTTTCACATCCAAAGTGTGCCACCTCCTCTGGTTCTCTGTAACCTGAAGATCTGGAAAAAATACTAGCAAGCAAATATCCTGATTTGAGGTGAAAAGGAGAAACTACCTTAGGGAGGAAGGAGGGGTGGGATCACAGTACCACTTTATCGGGAAAGAACCACATATATGGGGGTTCTGAGGAGAGGGCCTTCAACTCTGATACCCTTCTAGCCGAGGTGATTGCTACTAAAAAGGCTACCTTCCAGGCAAGGACCAGTAAGGTACAAGAGTCCAAGGGTTCATACGGGGGCTCTGTTAGTGCATGGATCACCATGTTCAGGTCCCAAGGAGGAATAGGTTCACAGGGTTGTAGGAAAAGTTTTTCAAATCCCTTCAGGAACCTAGTGGAAGTAGGGTGGGAGAAAACAGGGATACCATCCACCTTTTCGTGGAGGGCTGAGATCGCTGCTAGGTGGACTCTCAGTGAGGAAAGAGAGAGACCTTTGTCTCTAAGGTCTAGCCGATAATCAAAGATTATGTGTGAAGGAGCTAGTGTAGGGTTTACTCCTTTACCTTGAGCCCAGCTGGAAAACTGTTCCCATTTGGCTATATAGGTGGACCTTGTGGATGGTCATCTACTACCAACCAGGACCTTCCTAGCCCTGTCCAAGCAGACCCTTTCCTGCTCACTGTGCCAGAGAGTCTCCAAGCTGTCAGATGCAGACCTGGGTTCAGGTGCTGCAGGTGCCCTGAGTCTTGTGTCAGGAGGTCCACCCATGGGCAGGAGGCAGAGTGGGGCCTGTACGGACAGGTCCTGTAGGAGTGAGAACCAGTGTTGTCTGGGCCAGTCTGGAGCTGTCAATACCATGTTTGCTCCATCCATCTTGATCTTCAGAAGGACCCTGTGTATCAACAGGACCGGTGGGAAGGCATACATTAGAGGGCCTGACCAGGTGATAAGGAAGGCATCAGTGAGCGACTCCTCCTCCCAACCTCTGAGGTAGCAAAATTGCTGACACTTGCGGTTCTGCCGTGTTACAAACAGGTCCAGTTGGAGTGTTCCCCATTTGTCTACCAGGTGAGAGAACACCATATTGTGGAGCAACCATTCATGATTTACTAGGGGTTTTCTGCTGAGCGAGTCCGCCAGCCCGTTGTCCACTCCTGGTAGGTATGCTGCCACAGGAGTGAAATTGAATTTCAGGGCTAATTCCCAGAGTTTGCATGCTTCCTTGTAGAGAGCTGGAGAGCAGACACCCCCTTGCCAGTTCATATAGAACATGGCTGCAGTGTTGTCTGTTAGAACCTGGACCAACCTGCCTTGTATCCTGTCCAGAAAAGTCATGCAAGCCAATCTGATGGTCTGCAGTTCCTTCACATTTATGTGAAGAAGGCTGTCCGCATGAGACCAAAGTCCCTGCGTGGAAAGCCCTCCTGAAATGTGGGCCCCCCGCCCCAGGTCTGAGGCATCAGTTATCAGTGTCACTGTGGGCATTAGTGTTTGAAAAGGAATTCCCCCCATGGCAAACCGGGGGTCCTTCCAGATCTGTATTGCCCCCAGGATATCTCAGGGAACCAACAGTACCTTGGACAGGGGGTCTCTCCGTGGGTGGAACACCGTGGAGAACCAGACCTGGAAGGGCCTCATTCTCAGGCGTGCTATCCGAATCACAGAGGTGGAGGCTGTCATGTGCCCAAGCAGCTGTAGGCAGCGACAGGCTATGGTCACTTGAAACTCCCGCAGTTCCGTAATGATGGTGCAAATGGACCGAAATCTTGAGGGGAGCAGAGAAGCCCTCCTTTTGCAAGCATCTGGGAGAGCTCCTATGAACTCTATGTTTGGGCTGAGCAGATTTTTGACTTTTCTCAATTTATGCAGATACCCAGGTACCCGCACAGGCGGGTTACTGCTCTGACATTGAGCTCTATCTGAGCTCTCAATTCCCCGTGTATTAACCAATCATCTAGGTAGGGATAGATCTTTATGCTCTACTGGCGCAGGAATGCAGCAACCTGCGCCATGCACTTTGTGAACACCCTGGGGGCCAGAGAGCCCAAAGGGGAGCGATATGAACTGGAAGTGATTTCCCTCCATGATGAACCTTAAGTACCTTCTGTGGCAGGGGCGTATTGCTATGTGAAAGTAAGCATCTTTTAGATCCAGGGCTGTGAACCAATCCCCGGGAGACAGAGATGGGGCAATCTATGACAGGAAAACCATGCGGAACTTTATTTTCCTTATGTGTTTGTATAAGGCTCTGAGATCTAGAATAGGTCTTAGGACCCCGTTGGGTTTGGGGACCAGAAAGTATCAGAAATAGAACCCTTTTCCCTGCTCCAGCTTTGGGACCCTTTCTATGGCCCAGAGGGAGAGGAGCTTGTTGCATTCCATCTCAAGCAAGTGATCTAGTTCCCAGTTCCTGAGGTCTGGGTGAGGAGGTAGTCTTCTGACCTGAGGAGTTGATTGAAACTGTATGTGATACCCTTCCGAGACCATCTCAAGGACCCACTGGTCAGTTGTGATGTCGGCCCAGTGGTGTGTGAAGCAGTGTAGGCGGTTGGCAAAGGTTGGAGTTGAGGCTGTGGGTTCACTGCCCTCGGAGTAACCATCAAAAGCGCTGCTTCCTCCCCATCAAGCGGTCAGTACCCTACCCATGCCTGCTGGACTGTGAGGCATAGGGCTTTCCATCCTTGCTCGACCAGGCCTTGTCCTCATCCAAGTCCCTGAGCTGTCATTGGGGGTATTGGTAGGACCGAGAAAAGGAACTCTGCATCTGGACTTGCTGCTTTAATTGCTGTAGCTGCTGTTGCAAGAGTTGATGAGGTTTCAAAGAGCGTTGGGCAGATTGCGAGGTGTACATTCCCAGCGATCTGAGGGTGGCTCTTGAGTCATTCATGCCATGCAGCTTAGCATCTGTGGACTCAGCAAAGAGGTCAGGGCCTTCAAATGGTAGGTTCTGAATGATGAGCTGCATCTATGGGGACAGGCCCAAGTCTTGAAGCCAGGCGGAGCAGCACATCACCACGGTGGATGCCATGGTATGCAAGGCTGTGTCCGATGCATCCCAGGTAGACATCAGAGCATCTTTGGAAGCCAAGGCCTGTTCTTCAACCATTCCTTGTAATCTCTGAGGCGGTCATTGGGGATAAGGTCACGAAACCCCTCCATGGCTCTCCAGAGGTTGAAGATGTATCTCACCATAAGGGCTTGGCGGTTCGAGATATGCGGCAGTAGGGCTGTGATGGCGTAGACCTTTCTGCTGAGTAAGTCAAGCTTTTTGGCTTCTTTATCCTTGGGAGTAGAGCCCGGTTGGTCTTGTCTCTCTTTCTGATTAACTGCGTCCACCACCAGGGATCCCGGCGTAGGATGTTGGAAAAGGAATGCAAACTTGTCCAAGGGGACGTGATACTTGCAATCCGCAGCTTTTGACACTGGCAGAATTGAAGATGGGGTCTGCCATTGTGCCCTGGTGATTCTGTACACCCCTTCATGAAGGGGAACAGATACCTTGGCTGGTGGGGCAGTGTCCCCAATGTCAAAGAGAGGGTCAATTTCCTCCTGGACCACTCCTAGTTCTATGTTCATTTTCACTGCCAGGCAGCAGAGTAAATCCTGCTGCGCATAGGAATCATGCTTATATGTGAGGAGCCTTTGGAAGGTGTGCTCGTCTGGGGAGGATGACAAAGAGGCCTAAGATCTACTATGCTGTCTAGAGTCTCGGTTGGGTTCATCAGCGGAAATATCCGAGGACTCCAGGGACCAGGGTGGAGACAATACCAAATGGTACCACGAAGTTGAGCAATCATCAGACATCGTGTCTAGCCATTCGTTGAAAGAATCTCTGTTCGCGGTATGGTGCGGGGAAGAGCAGCCCCTGCCCGGCTACGAAGCCTCGGCAGCGCGGGAGGAACCAGGCCGCGGTGCCCATACCAGGATTGTTGGGGCTGTCTTCTTCCTTGGCACGGGTGTTGGGGAGCGTTTTCAACAACACTTACCTACCAGTTCTCTGGTACCAGAGATGGCTTTTGGAGAATCAGGGGAATGGATGGAGGCCGGAGACAACGAAGAGGACAAGCTGGACCTCCGTCTCCCAGGGCCCTGGGACAACTGTACCGAGGGTTCGCGGGACGAGTGCTGATAGAAGTGACCATCAGAGTGATTGTCAGTACTGTTTAGCGACACCGGACAGGGGGCTCGATGGTACTGGACTCGAGGGCAGTGCCAATTCTTACATTGACCACTCTCTAGGTGCGGAAACTGGCTTACTCTTCGACATGCCTTTCTTGGCCAGTACTGGAGCCGGATCTTGGAACAGAGGCCATGGCATAGCTAGGACTCGCAGTGTCGATGGTACCAAAGATAGTCCCAGTCCTGGCTCACAAGGGGGAAATTCGGGGACGGAGGTGAACAGTGCCGTGGCAGTACCAAAGACTATACCAACCGCAGCTTTGAGCTCTGTGCGGGGGGTCGGTGTCGGGTGGGCTTTGGTGCAGGAGTCGCCCGGGGTGCTAGTGGAGCACTAGTGGCTCGACTGGTGTCAGAGGCAGGTACGTGGTCCTCCATAAGAGTGCATAAGCGCCTCTTTCTGTCTTTGCGAGTCCTACGTTTAAAGGACTGGCAAAGAGAGCAATTCACTGAGAGGTACGACTCACCAAAGCACGTGAGGCATTTCTTGTGAGGATCATCAAGTGGAAAAGCTTTGGAACATGCCAGACACGGTTTAAAGCCTGGCATTTTAATTTTAAACAAAAGAGTGACAGGCACTTACTTATGCAAGTTTTTGGCTGATCTGAAACTGTCGGTGAGGGCAGAAAAGGGAACTGGGAGGGTGAGGGTCACGGTCACCTATATAGCTGCAGTCGCGGCACGGGGGGGGTGTTGGCTGTGTGCCCTGACCTGACAGGCTAAGGCTAAAGACTTTCTGAGCTACTGTGCGCTGTGGCACGTAGACACCTGTAACTGAATGATGTGAGCAGCACTTGAAGAAGAATGGCCTCATCTACGTGCACAATTTTAGAGTCCCAGTGACAGGGGTCTTTTCTGGAGCTTGGCAAAATATCAAATACCAGGTGGAAAGCATGCATCCTGTGTGTTTGTATTGGGTAAATATATTCTAGAAAAGATCTGGCTAAGAAAAAGAAATTGCATTTAGACTGACAAACTGTAGCTTGTGTCACATGTGTCTGATTTGATCCAAAACTGTACAGACGGACAGTGTAGTTTATAACACAAGAACTAAATCATCCCTAATGCAAGCTGCATTCATCGCTCCATGACAGCACAAGATGTTTTATAAACCAACCTTTTGCTTTATGAAATTGCTCTGAATAATAAATCTATGACAGATTTCTGCATTTACTCTCTTCTCCTCACCCGCTTCTCACCCATTTTCATTTCACCAACATTTTCAGTACCTCTCTAGATTCCTGTGCAATAGACATGTCAATTTCATTTAATGTTTGGATTGCACTTGTATCTAGAGACCCTGATTTAAGGGTTGGGACCCTCCACTGGGCTAGGCACTTCGAACACTTAATGAAAAGGCAGTTGCTGCCTCAAATAATCTTATCTGCTCTTACACTACAGATGTTAATCTAAGGAAGCTTTGTGCAGCCTTGTTGGTAGAATTCTGTTCCCTAACCTAGAGTAAATCCAGGTAAGTTAGATAAAGTCTGCTCAGTTTAAGGTCAGAAAGTCTTTCCCCCTTAAGTTTCAAAGGGGCAGCTGTGTTAGTCTAGTTCAGCAAACCAGACAAGGAGTCCTGTGGCACTTAAAGACTTGCAAATTTATTTATCATATGAGCTTTCATGGGAGAAAAATCCCACTTAAGGTATCCCATAGTATGTCATGAATAAAGACACATCTCAATTCTATTTCCCTACTTGCTTTGGTTCTTTGGGACAGCGCGCAGAAGGAAAGAAGGTGTTCATAAGGGTTTTTGCTTTGTTCCTGCACTGGTGAGATAATGGCACATATTTCTCTGTGGTTTTAATTATTGTTGTTTTTAAGAAGCTCAGGAGGCCTTTGGGCTGGGATGCCAAGGTAAAAAAGTGTAGGCAGAAACTGGCAAATAACAAGTCTTTTTTTTTTTTTTTTTTCCCCGCTCCCCTCCTGGACTGCAGATCTGAAGTTGTGAATCAATGCAGAGAACTATCTTTCTTAAATGCCTTAAACACCAATTTATTTGCACAGGGCTTTTTAATAGCTTGGTTCGTCCTCCTATTCTTCCCTAACAAGATGTGTTAATTCTCCTTTGATTAGGTGCTTCCTCTGATGGTCCATTGAAGTTGCTTCCTGAAAATCACTTTGATCTGGTGGTGATAGACGAATGCGCTCAGGCACTAGAAGCGAGCTGCTGGATACCTCTGCTGAAGGCTGGAAAGTGTATCCTGGCTGGAGATCACAAACAGCTGCCTCCCACAATCATATCTCACAAGTAAGCAGCATTTCACAGCTTTAGAATCTTCCATTCATTATTCAAGCAGACACTGAAATGTTACAAAAATTCATGGAGGACAGCACTTCATTAGAATGAACTGTTTGGTGTATGTTTGGCACCTGCTGAATTTCATACACATTCATAGTTACATTACAGCAACTTTAACTACGATCCCTTGTTAAAAGTTAATGTGCATACATTGCAGCCGGCACTTTTAGTTATGTGACGAGACACCCCACCGGGTAATTTTACATGCTGTTGGCCAAATAATATAATACAAAGGCACTGCACCTTTTTTGTATCCTCTTAAATGCATGTATATGGAATCTCTTATGTAGATGTGTGAATACCATATGGCTAAGTAGCAAAGGACTTATACGATGGTGGCAGGATCTGGGACCCGCTTAGGGATGGAGTGGTCTTCTGCTGAATTAACCTACTGGAAAGCATTTGAATTGTGCATTAAGCTGCTGCGTAGTCTCTGTTGACTCATTGTGCCTGCTGGTGCAGTTTACTAATTGCACTCAGATGTAGGCTATGCACACACTGAGGCTTATATTGGTTGTGTCCTTCAGAGGTGTGATTTAGCCTGCTCCCTGAGCAACATAAATGACATGGATATGAGAGCCAGTGTGGACAGCACTAAATTGGTGGGAGAGCTTCTCCCACCAACATAACTACTGCCACTCGCAGAGTACTCCCAGCTGTCAGCTGAGAGAGTCTGCACTAACTGCACTAAGGCAGCACAGCTGCAAGTTCTGTAGAGCATAGGGGCTTGCCTGCAGGGGAGGTGGGATTGTAATTCAGTCTTAGGCCAACCAATTAGAGAAGGTACAGTAAGGTGATCACATCACACTCCTTGCTCCAGGCTCTTGCGTCCCTACTGGTCACCCTTACTTCTTCCTGGAACACGTTGCACTGCAGATAGCCATCCAACAGTGCAACTGGGTGCAGGGACTTGTGGGGAGGCAGTTGTCCTTCCATGATGCAATGCACGCAGCACGCACCCCCCCTTCTCTCTCTCTCTCAAAAAAAAGAAAAGCTTTCTGTGCTGTCTTTTCTCTGCCACAGGCACAGAGAGGCACAGTTCTGCACCCAGAGAGAGATGAATTAAAAGCTTCCCGGGTCTATAGGCAGGGGAGGAGCTATGTGCTCCTTACCTTGCCTTGGTCACAGTAGAAGACCAAGAGCAGCAAGAACAGAGAGCTCTGGAATGAATCCTAGAGGTCACTGAAATAGATTTAAGCTGCTCTTGGGCTTGTAGAATTTGACCTCAATTCTACGCCACTTGTGGGGATGGTGGTATCAGGTTGAATTTCAACTCGTCTACTTCATATTTATTGCTCTGCCAATAGAGGAGATGCAGGCTGCAAAAGGCTGACCTAAGCAGCATTACACTGACCTTCTCTGTCAGTGCAGCCCAGGGCTAGCATAGCCAGAGCTATGACTCTCTGGTCAGAACTAGGGGCAGTAACATGGAGATCCTGCAGGAAACTAGGAGCCAGGCTTGTAAGGAAAGTTTATGTGAACATTATTGGTCAAACTACCAATAGATGTAAATCCCAGGAATCCAATTAAATTTGACATCACGTGATATGTATGGGCCTCATTGGAGCTGGCTGGAAGATATGCTCAGAAGACCCCCTTTTATGCATGTGGTTCATGCAAAGGGGAAAAAGTATGCTTGTGACGTCAGCTTTAACTTTGAATTTCCAAACATTTTTCGGTGATAATAATCTGTCCATTGCAGTGTATTTGCCTCTGGTTTATTTATAATGCATACTGGGGTTTCAGATCTAGAAAAGAAAGAACAAAGCAAGTCAGTCTGGATGTTTTAATTTACTTTGTGACCCACCCTTCTCCATATGTATATATTTACAGCTAACATGTCACATTTTTCATTTCATTCATCTGACAAAGTGGGATTATACCCACAAAAGCTCATGTGATAAATAAATTTGGTAACCTTTAAAAGTGCCACAGAACTGCTTTGTTTTGGTTTTGCTGGTTAAGTCTAAGCAAGCAAGCAAGGAGTCCTGTGGCTCTTAAAGACTAACACATTTATTTTTTGCATGAGCTTTTGTGGGAGAAAATCTCACTTTCCACAGGACTCCTTGTTTGGTTGTTTTACTGAACTAGACTATTATGGCTACCGCTTTGGATCCTAGTTAAGTCTGTGTCTGTTCAGCAAAGCGTTTGTGCATATGCCTTGCTGTTAGCATATGAAATAGTCCCATTAAATTTAAAATAAAGGAACTGCTTAACTGTTTTGAGGGAATGAGGCCTTAATCAGCAGTTGAAGGGGATTAAGCTAAAGCCATGTATAGCCAATTAGAGTCTTTCTATTGACTTTGGGGCCTTTTAGATTACGGACAGGTGCTAATAACAGGAATCAAGGAGACGCAAGTTTCAGAGTGGCAGCCCTGTTAGTTTGGTTCAATAAAACAAAGAGTCCTGTGGCACTGAAAGATTAACACATCTATTTATTTCTTGGCCTTTCATGAGAGAAAAATCCCACTTTGTCAGATGCTTAGAAGATGGGGAAACTTACAGAATGGGAGGAAAATAAATGCAAGGAAGTGTAAGTCACAGTATCAAGTCTCACTGTAACAGCAAATAAAAACAGTTGTTAAGATTCAGACACCGGGGAACAGCATATGTGAGATGAGGTCAACATATGGGTAATGGGAACAGCATATGGGAGATGAGGTGAACTGATACTGTCCATTCCCCCATCCTGCTCCATCAGATGATCAAACCTGCATCTTCCCATGAATTAACAGTCAGGTTCCAAAGGATTTAATTTATGCTTAGTATTTTTTACTTGGGTTGAGTAGTTTTTATGAATTACTGCTGGTTTATTAAAAATTAGGTTTAATTTATGGCTCTCTTTCCTAAGAGCTGCAAATCACTGGCAGAAATTGTTTGTTTTTTTTAATATTCTTTCCCAACATTGATTTCCTGAATGCTGCTTCCTGGACTGTGTGTGTATTGTTAAGTTTGCTGATCTTAACAGGTGAGTCTTAATTTGGTTTCAGGCAAGTGATAGCTGTGGATCTTCATTATATATTACCAGCTAGATTAATAAATGTTCTACCACATATACAAACATGAGCTGTGGAGCTAATTTTCTAGCTAGAAACAAGTTAGTTTTTAACATTAATTATTTGCAATAGAGTGACATCTAGAGAGCCTGTCTGAAATGAGGGCCTTGATATTAGATTCCGTTCGTACACCTAGCAATAGATGGTCCATGTTTCATAGGCTGTGTTCACACACAGGCATTATTTCGATACAAGTTGTGTCGAAACAACTTGTATCGAAATAGTGCCTTATTTCGAAATAACTTAATTCGAATTAACAGTTTGTTAATTCGAATTAAGGAAAAAAGCTCAAAGCAAAATAGCAGTTTCAGGCAACAGTTATTTCGAAACAAGTCACTGTTGTTTCAAAACAACATGTTCGGACGGCATTGTTTCGAAGCAATTGTTTCGAAACAACATTGTTTCGTCCCCACATGGGGTTTAAGTTGTTTCGAAACAATGGGTGCCGTTGTTTTGAAACAACCATGCGTTGTTTGAACAGGGTATTTCTTATTTCGAAACAACCTCTGTTGTTTCGAAATACGAGTGCTGTGTGAACACAGCCATAGAGTTTACACACTAAATAGACAAGTCAGACTGAAGGGTGGAAGAGAGGAAATATTACCCCACTTTTACCTATGAGGAACTGAGAGATTAAAGACCAGATTTTCAAAGCAATTTAGGTACCTAAGCTAGAGATAGGTGCTCAATGGGGCTTACAAAAGCAATAAAACAGGCTAGATCCCTAGTACCCTCTGCCATCAGTTTATGAAATAGTAAATTTCTATGTCAATTTATAATGAATTAAATGATAAATAATGATGTTTTTTCAGTGCCACTGACTGGTAGGGTATGTTTCAATTTTACAAAACTACTGTAGGTAAAGAACAAAGTATTAAAAATGAATGCTTCAAGGGACTGATGCTTAAAGTTAAGCAGATGCGTCATTGCTTATCATGGCATTTTTATTAAAATCTTCTAAGTGGCAAAGATCTTTGTCACTTCAGAACAACAGCTTTAACAAAGAAAAGTTATTTAGAGTTCCACTACGTTGACAAAGGTATTGTAGCTGTCTTCATACAAGTGAGCCAACATTTTCAGAAATGGGAGCCTAATGTTGGGTTTCTTGCTTCATATTTCAGCACTGACGGTTGGCTTTTCAAATCAGGTAGGGGCACATATCCCATTGATCTCAAGCTGTGAACCCTGATGGAGAAGTATAGCTTGGTTGCCATGTTTCAGCTATTGTGACTTCTGGAACTTTTAGTGTATTGGAAAGAGGAGTTGGTTACAAATATAATACAGGCTCTTTGCCTGTCAATTTTGTGTTGAGTTGTTCTCACTGTCAAGATGTTAGTGAGGATCTGGATTTGTCTTCATCACTACTGATGGATGTTTTCAGTGTGACACTTGTTAATAGAAAAAAATCTCTAGGTAAAATATGAATTCTACTAATAGTTGTGAAACAAATTAAAGAAGCAAGTATAAAACAAATCACTTCAGAAATTTAAAACTAAAAATGGTAAGAAAAAGAGCTAGCAACAAATAAATAAAAAGTCTGATTTAATTGAAACATTACTCTATTTTTTGAAAATAATCATGATATAAATAAAAATTGATTTACTCCTTTTTAAAATACTAATTTTTGTTGAGCCTGGCTGGGGGTTTGCTTGGAGTATCATATCTCTTCATATTGCTGATTAGAATATCAGGCTCTGTATGACAGATTTAGATACTCTCATTAATTTGTGTATTCTTTTTCCTTATTAAATTCTGCCACAGTGATTCCATGCTAATTTATTTAAAATATTAATATAATAGTAGCTCTACTAAGAGGAAGCAAAGCTAGTTATCATGCACACAGCTGCAATTATAAAACTACAATACATACAGCACATGCTTTATGAACAGTTTCATTGCAGGTGAGATCCACAGCTGGTGTAAATTTCCATGGCTGCAAATGAGTTATGAATGTTTATGCCTCCTGAGGATCTGTCCCTCTAGTTGAAAAAGGTGACTTGAGTCACTGCACCTTTTTAAAAGCATGAAAGGACTAGACACTTGCTATGACACAGATGGCATAAGGGAGCTAATTTTATAACTTGGCATCCAGAGAAAACAAAATACATATCTGTAGTCCAGTTTAAATCTCAGGATAGTGAAAACCCCCTGTTATACACATCCACAAGGTAGAACAAATCAAAGGAGGCTGCTAATAGAGCATTATAAGTAAGGTTAAAGCAACACATCATCTTGTGAGCTTGTTGGCCAAGTGTTTTCAGGCCTCTGTGCCTCAGTTTCCCCATCTGTAAAATGGGGGTAAGGAAGCCACATACATCTAGACATATTAGAAGGACTAATTGTTTAGGGCCAGATGAGCTCCTCACTTCCAACCATGAGCAGTTATGTGCTTGAATATTCTCACGTGTTTCAGTGGTACAACTTGTGTGAGCTGCTGCTTATCAATAAGGGTAAGGCGTTTGCAGTCTGGCCCTTTGAGTTCTCTAAGTGCTAGTATTAATATTAAAACCTCTGTGAGAAAATATCAATGTATAGCAGTAATATCTTGGTTTTTAGTTATATGACGCACTTAATGTAGATAACAGAATTCAGATCAGCCTATGAAGCGCTCTGAATAGTGGAGATTGTTTTACTTGACAAAGCTGTATCATTAGGAAATTTTCAGACAGGACCTGTACCTGATCAAATTATTTGGGCAAAGTTATTATCATACAAAGAAGGAAACTACTGGTATAAGTTGCCATAGCTCCTTGGACTTAGGAGGAATATGTTGATTTGCCCCAATTGAAAATTTTTCCAACTGCTGCCATCTTTCAAGATGTTAAACTGTGCAAAGATAGTGAACAAGTTTGGCGTGTTTAAAGATGCTTCAGCTTCACATTTCACTCTGCACCCATGGCCTGCAGGTCCACTGCTGTATATAGCTGCACGGTTTCTCATGCTCTAGTGTCAGTACCAACACAACAGGCAGACCCCAAGTGCCCTGACGTTCAGCCCAGTGCTCTAGCCACTATGCACCACTGCCTTTCCCACTGGTTGAGTAGTCCTTGAAAGTTTTCATGTTGAAGATTACTTATGGTAAGGACTCAACCTCCAACTCCTGGTCTTGCACCTTCCCCTGTGGCTGAGTTATGTAAAGAAGCAATAAGGCAGTTTGAAGGAGACAAGATAAAGTGGGACTGCCTTTAATGTGCATCTTTTTGGGAGTACTTCCCACATTTTTTACTTGTGCTACTCACTTTGTTCCCACATGTCCCTTGGACCTTGCCTCTCTCAATCTCCCATCTCCGATTCCTGAGCCCCAATATTACTGACTTGCTTTCTGCTCTCTTTACACAGACTTGTGACTGCCTGTGCCAAGAGTCTTCTCCAGCTCTGGTTATCTGACAGGAGAGATCTTTCTACCTCTTCGAGACTATCTTTTTGCAAATTGCCTTGGAAATTTAAGCAAAACAAACAAGGAGTCCTCTGGAACTTTTAAAGACCAACAAATTTAAATTGGAATTTGTATGCAAATTTAACACTGTTTCTTCAGGGCTAAATAAGGATTTCAGATTTTTCTTCTCATTACAACAGGTGATTTGACCTCATCTTCCTCTATATGCTGTTCCCCAATGTTTGAATCTAAACTACTGCACTGATTTGCTATAACAGTCTGACCTGATCCTGTGATTTACATTTCTCTGCATATATTTTCCTCCCATTCTGTAAACTCCCAATCTTCAAAGCATCTGATGAAGTGAGATTTTCTCCTATGAAGGCTAATCTGATAAATAAATTTGTTAGTCTTTAAAAGTGCTACAGGACTCCTTGTTTGTTTTGCTGAACTGGACTTACAAGGCTACCCCTTTTGAACCTTGGAAATTTGCATTTGTTTCCTTCCCTGGATGTCTTAATATCGCTCTCCTTCTGCTTTGAGTTTTTTGTTTAGCTTTGCAATGAAACCCTCATGATTTTAACCACTCCTCAACCCTGTATTTCCATGTTATGATGTTCAATTTTTTTCCCATTCCATCAGTTGTGCTATTCTGCTAATTAGTTGTTTCAAAGTCTCCAGGTGCCAAGTTGCTGACCTTTTTTAAAGAAGTTTTGTGTCATCTTCATGTATTTTTTTTTAAAGCTGTTACTGTACAAATAATTGGACTCTTCGAGAATAAGAAAGGGAAGGGACGTGTGGAAGCTACTTATCTGGGTTTTCAACCTTGATAGCATCCTTGTAAACAACTTTGCAGTAAAATCTGCAATTATATCAACTTCTTGTGGACCAATATCCAAATCTCTGAATTAGAAGATTCAGCACTATTTTGATGCTGTGGTATTAAACCTCTTTGGGTTTAATAGATTGAAAACAGAGCAAAGAGAATGTGTCTCCCAAATCAATATTGTTAACAGATTTACATCTCTCAAGTTACCACTAAATTGTGCTCCAAGGAGCTTCCTGTATTAAACAAAATCATTATGAAAGGCACCAGCAATCCTTTTTTAGATCTGTAACCCACTAGCCATTCAGACAGAATAATGACTGTGAGCTTGAGCTTGCACCCTGCATATTGCTACTGGTGGAAAGAATTGCACTGACTTCAGCCTGCTTGGACAAACTGTGAGATGCCATGGTCTCCAATGCTAGCACTGTGCAGACAATTCTTCTGTATTTCATATATTATTATTTGTATTACAATAGCACTAAGAGGTTCCAACCAAGACCAGGATCCCATTGTGCAAGGTGCTGTACTGTTATAATGTTCTTCCTGTGGCTATCGCTAACATGCCACTCAGGTCAAGGCAAAGGTCACCATTCCATCATTTGGAGAACCAGTGTTCCACACAGATGTGGGCATTGTTTGCAAAGCATTTGAACCTCCAGATTGCTAGACACCATTTCAGTTTGCTAAAAGTGAGATGCAGAAGGCGCTACAAAGAACTATGTGTTAAGAAAAATACTGAACTAGTTCTGTCTGTTTTGACTGGAGATGTATCTGTGTAATGCTGAGTATTTGTTTTAAATACCCTGTAAGTCTTTTAAAATGTTCTACCATTATAGATTTTTAAAAAAGCTCTTGTCAGCATTTGTTTGTAAAGGATAAAGATGTGAGCAGAGTCCAGTAGCTATATTGGATTAGCTGACAAAGATTGGGTTCATAACCCTCCTAGTTAAATGCAAAAGCTAATGCATTTGGAACACAATTCTATTATTTTGAAGCCTGATGAAAAGAGCCTATTTAAAACATCTGATTTATTTTTTCAAATCTACCAGAAAAAAGAATTAGTTCTTTCCCTTTGTAAATCTGAGGCTCTAATATGGAATTGAATTGGCATGTGTGAGCAGAAATGTAAGATCAATGAAATATATAAGCATCTCAGGATCCAGGCTACACTTTCTGGCACTGCCCCCTTTTGCAGTACAAATAAGCGTAGGTCCTCGGAGTATTGCTTGTATGGTTTTTGTACCTCAGAGTTGTGCAGTACCTATAGAAGGACATCAGACACATAAAATATATATAGATATGGTTGTCATAGTGTATGGATTCACCTGAGCCTAACCAGGAAGCCTTTACAGCAACAGACACACTCCCACACGGCTTGTGTTCCAGCTAAGTCTTTATTGCTTACTGGGGACCATTTTCTCTCTCAAATATTATGTAACACACAGAGGTAATATATATCATTACAGCTATTGCCATCTGTTTCATGCCCCCTGGCAGATTATCCAGAGCATGTTGTAGTGCTTTCTCCAGTTGAAATTTAAGGACTAGAGTTTTGATTCTGGCTGCTCAAAAGTTTGGGAAGTCAGAACCCCCTTTTTATACCCTAGCATGGGCTACCTGGACGTTGGCTTTGGGTACAGAGGAGCAATGGAATGGAAAATGGATAGTCTTTCCTCTGTTCCCTACAACATGTGAGCCTGTTGAGCTTAATTTACTGCAGGGAAGGGCTAGCAAATTATTACCTGTGGAGAGTGTGAAGAGGGAATACGACTCCCAGAGCCTCTGTTCTTTTTTTAGTGCAGCTTCTGGGTTTACATTAACAGTGCACTGCCCCTTAAGGGACATGTCCTTGAGAAACAGTCTAATCCTAAATCTCTGAAACACTGTGGTTCACTTCCTATCTATGAGACAATTTCCCATTTTAGGGCTCAGCCCAAAGCTCACTAAAGTCAGTGGAAAGAGTCCCATTGACTTCAGTGGACATTGGATGAATGCCATAATGCGTCTCATTGTCAGGACTCTTCTTGATATTCATCCTAAATATTCGCTTTTTCATTTCATTACAGTCCATTACACCTAGTTACACTCTTCAAATACTTGCAGATAATTACCGTATTTCGTCGTCCTGGCGTAGCTTAGATAAACGTAGGCATATTTAGCTCCTCAAATCATTTGTCATTAGTCAGTCTGCATCTTTCTACCACTGAGCTGCCATGAAATCATCACAGTGTTACAGCTGCAGTTTTTCTGCTTAGGTATATGATGAATTTTCATGTGGCATCCAAACAAATTTACTTCTATTTAATCACTGACTACCAAATATTGGGTCTTCACAGTCTGTGGTTAGCCACTACAGACCCAAACAATAAACTGCATCATGTGTTTTATTGCAGATGTATAGTTTGTTCCTGCAGTGATTTAAAAGGAAACTATGGGGGAGGGAACCATTACGATTACAGTATATTAAATAGCATGCCTATCTTCAGAGCAATTTCAGAAATCTCTTAATGATACAACATAATATAATACAGAATTCCAATTCATGAAACTGATTATTCCTTGAGACATCTAACCCTGTTGCATGGATGTTGCCGTAGATGTGCAAAGTGTCCTAAAGCGTTTTCCAGACATCAGAGAGTTAAGTCCTCAATAGGTATGCAAGTGCTGTTACAACTGGGGAAACCAAGGCCCAGAGTGGGTAAAGGACAAGCAAAAGATTACACAGTGAGTCAGGTGCTGAATCAGGACTCAAACCAGGATCTCCTGCCTCTCTGTGCTGTGTGTTAGTGATGACACCATCTTTCCTTACATAGCCAGTGAAGGAAAATGTATTGGCTGAAAGCTTTTAACAGTATTTGCTTTTACAGCACAAGAGCAAAGAGAGGGAGCCATCACTCCATCCTTTCAGGAGACCCAAAGTAGGAAATGTAAATTCAATAACTCTGTTTATTCCTGGAAGAAGTAATAATCCTTTTCAGGGCCAGCCCATAATGTGGTTGCAGGGTAGGCCATGGCAGCCCTCCTTGGCTAGGACACTCACTAAAGGTAAATTCAAAGAACTTCTTGCAAGTGCTGGCTGGTGAGGGCCTGTCTGTGTACAAACAGAGCAAGCAGCAGTGGCCTCTTTGGTCCATTATCCAGTGTTTCAGAATCTCTATTCTCATTGTGTTCTACCCATCACACAATGCCTTCATCTGGAAAAAAAGGACACCTGAGGGTTGTACCGGCTGTATCCCATTATCCTCTTCTGCGAAGGAATAGAGTACGCATTCAGCGGTGCCAGAAAAATCACACAGCAAGTAAAGTCAGGAAATGAAGGATAATTTAAACACCTGAAATGGCAGGGGGCAATTGACTAGGTTCAGGATATATGCATCAGGGCTGAAATCTGGTTCAATAGTTTTCCTCTTTGTTAAACAGTCACTGGATCTTCATTTACAAGAATAGCATGAGCAAGTAGGGACTTATTTCCATGTCTTAACTTCAGAGTGGTAACTCCAACAGCGAAAGGACAGGATCAGTAGAAGCACCACCTTTTCTCCATCAACGTTTGTTACAAAGCAGCAATAACGCTCTTTCTCTCTGGCCTTGCTAAAGTTATCCCTGCCTTTGTGCCCTCCCAATTTGATTGCTTTAATGACCTCTACATGAGGTACCTTTGGAGACCAATCAAAGCTGTTCCAGCTGCGCTTGCTGGTGTTAATCACACACATGCTCCAAAAACTTCCCTGGCTTCTGGTTGATCTCCAAATGCAATTCAAGGCATGGATAGTCTTAAAAATCCATTTAAAAATCAAGTGATGATAAAAAGTGACATTTAGTGGAATGAGGAAAATAAAAGTACATAAAAATGGCTGGACAGAGAGACAGGTTTTTTGTGTCTTTCTAAAACTGGAACTAATCATGCAAGCCAAGTGATACATGCTTTTTCTATTCCTTTCCTCCCCAAATAATGTAATGGTGTTCTGCTGTCAGAACATCTCTGAACAATCTTCTAACCAATTTGTGGTACATGGTCACTGGATTATCTGTGACACTATCCATACTATGGTTTTGCTTTGTTTCACACCAGCTTCGACATGAGGAAACTGGGTTGGAGGAAACGTCCTTAGCAGCATGTCTTGTGGTACTTTTGGTATTGCTTGCGCTTTTGTGCTATATTCACCCCTCCCCCAGTCCTTGGCTGGTTTGTGCTTTGAAAACGGCAGGCAGGGGAGCATATGTTTGCAAATCCCTGTGTTTTGCTAGGAGATTGTTTCTAGTAAGAAATCTTTTCTTCTTCAATCAAGAAGAATGTCACTTCCTGGAAAGTCTCTTACCCTAAAAGCCTAGTCCCATCCATCCAGTGAAGGATCAACAACTGATTGAGCTGCAGCGAAAATCTTTTGAAAGGCATAAGAAGTAAAGCTCTCAGACAAGTGCATTGAAGGCCTAATACAGCCTCCACCAGCCTAAAGCATCAATCTAAAACCTATCCAATCTAAAGATTTCAACTGTTCCTTGATTAAATCCCTTCACAAGGGCATGATATGTGGCTAACAGTCAAGTATTGATGAATTAGTGGAAGTCTGATTTAAAGATGCAATTTTAAATGAGATTGCTTTCAGTAAAGTGACTCCATTATAGACAGCATATGTGGCTATTCCTCATAGGATATCCATGTTCTCAGAGACTTCCACATCAAATGTGAACCACTGAGAAGTCAAAAGATCAAGGTCAAGATGATAAAGTGTTTTTGGGTCCCTCAGGATTTCAGTGCTCAGCAAGTTTTAACTCCAGTCTTGATTCTGCAAGTAAATTCTGGCAACATAACGTCCTACATTAAGATGTTTTTCTTAAATGCAAGGTATGAAACATACATACATACTCAGGGCACAAGCTGAGTTCAGTTAGTTTGAGCGACTCTTTCTGTGCCTTTCATGACTTTCTTGTTTTTAAGTGTGACTGTAACTTTGCCTTGCTGCATGTGTTTTGGGAGAATGAAATTTTTCCCATAAAGACTTTGGCTCTTAAGTAATTGATACTTTCAACCTTAACTCCAGATGTGCCTGGCTTTACCTCTGCACAATTCCCCATGTGGCCCATCAGGGCTTGACTGATGCAGCCACAGGTCTCTGTAGGTTGTTGGCTTGACCAAGTACAAGGTTTTGATCCGTTAGCCCCATGGCCAAGGCACACATCAGTCCAGCCCCTTTCAGTGTGTCAAGTTCCAAGAAAAACCAAGAACAAAATATTACAGCTCAAAATAGAGTGACTCGATGATCCTTTGGTGGGACTCTGCTCTTCTGTTCAGGGCTTGTCTTCAAACAGTCCTTGTTTCCCTTGTCCCTCAGGGGCTGGGTGTCCCTTTGAGCAGGAGTAAACTAGTTCAGTCTCTGGGTGGCAACTAGGCTTCCCTTACAACAGAAGCAGAGCTCTGCTCTATTTCCTGGTCGGCCCTGAACTGGGCTAGGTTGCCTCCTTTTAACGCCCCACTCTATACCTGGTATTTGCTGCAGGTGTACTGGGATGGAGCCATTTGGGGACACAGTCTATTTTGAACTCTTTTTTGGCTAGTGTGGGTCTATCTGCCCCATCACATCATGTTTATTGAGTTTTTTTATTTGGAAATCAACATTTGGAGAAACCAGTTGGTTGGTGAAATAATAGCAAAGTTTATTAGCCAGTGGAAACTTTTTAAGAGGCCTAATATCTTTATTCTTAATACACTCCCTATACACAAAGCACATATCCCCCAGATCTACAGACTCATTTTCACAGGCTTGAATTTCTCATGTCCATCCTGCAGTTCTGCCTCTGTAGTCTAGTTTTAAGGCCTCAGTGCACATATAGGACTTTGGAAACAGTGCTGTTAATATATAGGCAGGGTTTGTATTTCAGAGGATAGGACCAAGTTCCTTGACTGATATAAAAAGAGAGGTTTTATTGCATATATTCCGTGGGATCATCTCTAGACGCAATTCTTGGTTCACTTACTAGATTTGTAAGGAATTTGTCGACTGAATTAGGGGAAAAAATTCTCTTTGTTTGGAAGGACTCTAATCTGTTCACGTGTTACATCCAGTTGAACCTGTCAATGAAGTACCAAAGGGTATTTTTACATGGCTCATTGGGGGCCAAGTGCCAAATCTCCTGACCCTGTGCAACTCACTCTTGATTTGCCTGACCTGGCTAATGTAGGCAGCAGCTTCCTATTTTAGAGCTGGAGTCCACATCTCTGTAAGTGGCTTGTTTTTTATTAGCCATGGCAGGTATCCAGGAGACTGGGAAGGCCAGGGTGTTGGTAGTGAGAATCTGAGTGGTGTGGTTTTTTGTTTGTTTTTTTTTAATCTTAGTGCCACTTGTTCAAATCCGGGTCATAAGTAAGCCAAAATTACTCCCAGCCAATGGTTGTTTGGTGGCCTGCGTGAAGCTAGTGGGTCTCAGTTCACTTTCTAGTGGACGGGTAACCAATCCACAGATAGCACTGACAACTACCCTTGCTGGTAGTGCCATGAGAGATTGTAGGGACTGAATGTGAATGGGAAACAGCAGCCTCTCACCCCTTGAGGTGGCCTTGCCAGGATAAGATTGGCTCAGTCAAGGGGAAAAGCTTGGATTGTTATGGCCAGATCTGTTAGATGGATCCATGGCCTTGTTCTGACTGACAGACACAATGTAATGGGGCATTAGGATCAGTTAGAATAGGGTCCTTTGGATTTCCATGCTCTAACACCAGCACCTTTCCTCAGCACTATGCTAACTGTGTGTGAGGGAAGGTTTGCATTTCAAAATTTACCAAAATAATTGTTCTGGAATAATTATTAAGAGTAGTTATTCTGGAATATCTTCCCATGTAGACATTCTCATTCTGAACTAAGAGTGTCCATACAGGGGCGTATACTGAAATAATTGCCATCACTATTTCAGTAAATTTCCAAGTATGGGCAAGCTCTAAGATATATCAGTATTAAACCACCCTCTATAGATGAAGGACTTGATTGATGTGATCTCTGCAGGCAGTGAAGGAGATTATCTCACTTCTCCTGTGTGATAATTATGCCTTTTACTTTGTACTAAGAGTTAATTGGCCCTGCTGTCACTAGGCCCAAAGCAGTAATTAGTGGAGTCTACTGAGAACAAGTTCCAAAAGGGTAGACATGTTAGTCTAGTTCAGCAACTGAGAACAGAGTCTATCCAACTTGATTCTACTTTCTGTAGCTCACTTGCTGTAGATTTTCCTTGTTATTTATTGTTCAATCAGTTCAGCCATTGCTGTTTCTCCTCCTGTTTGCCTCAGGGCAGGGCAGGGCAGGGCTAACAATTTTCAGGAGTGCAGTGAGGCAGAGGGACAGACAAGTATCAAGCTGTGAGGTACTTCCCCATTCAGTTCTGTTCCTGGAGCGGAAAATCATTTTGGTCTAGTCATTCTGTTTCCTCCTAATCAACACTTGACCCCAGAGTCCCACTCCATTTTCTTCCTAAGTCTAGTGCTTGCATTGTTCACACCAAGGTTTTGATTTTTTTCTTCAACACTTTTGCTTTTTCTTTGCCAGTCATTTACAAAGATCTGGTAATAAAGTTACTTCCAGGCCAGAAGGTTGTCTCTGGTAGGTGTGCCCTTACCATTTACCTGAGGTGGGCACCTCAAGTCACCTTGACTCTCCATCACAACACTCTGGTTTATGGCATTCAGAGCACTAAAGAAGACTTCTGTAGTTGATACACATGTCAGAAGGAGCAGGCCAGCCCTGCAACCATCCCTCTGGAGATTATTGAAGAGGTTGTCTTTGCTGTTGGGGGGAACTAAACTGTGTTGGTGGGGGAATGGCAGGGGGGTTAGTCTTTACCAATTCTGAAAGATCCAGTGGTATAATTACAGGGCAGTACACATCAACCCTTTGTCTGAGCTCCTTGTCAGCGGTAGCAAGAAAGTGTCAGCTGCATAGTACTGTAGTGTGGGATAGAATATCCTCCTGGGTCTTGCAGGCAATCAGATTATATCATATAGCATGCCATTACTTTCCCTCTCTTTCCCCACCAAACTTTCTCTGTGCTTTTATGACTGCAAATTTTGGTAATGGTCATAAAACTAGAGTCTTTTTTAAAGTCCAGCCACTGTTTGTCTCTGACCTCCTGTGGCAGTGAGTCCCACAGATTAACTATTGATCATGTACAGAAGTCGTTTCTTCAGCATCTTCTAAATATATGACCCTTTAATTTCAAGGGGCTTCTCTTGATACTATAAATATGTGAATGGGCAAGAAGGAGGATCTGTTCATATTTCACTGTAGACCCTGTCTTCAACAAGGAAGTCTCCCTGACTCTTCTCCTTTTGAGTTATAATTAATCTAAAATCTCCCATTTTATTTAAATTCTGCAGTGTTTTTAATATGAGGTGACTAGACAGAACTATAAAAGAGGGTAAGCATTATTGTTTCATTTAATGAAGTAATGTTTTTGATCTTCTGTCCCTTTTGTTAATTTCACACTCCTTGTGTGTTTAAATAGCTGGGGAAAAAGCATTACAGAGTTATCCACTGTTGTTGTGATACAGTAATAGTATTGTAGTATAAAAGACCAGGTCATGCGGCAGAAACTTATTGTATTAAGTGTTGTACAAACATAGGGTGAAAAAGAGAGTCCCTGCACCGAAAAGTTTTCTGTCTATGTACAGTGACTCTGACCTTTTTCAGCAGAGTGCTGCAAGGTCAGAATGCACTGCAGCAGAGAGGCAGAAATAAGTATTAGTCATAAAAGCATTTGGAGTTAAGTTTTGTATAAGAAAATTTAAAACCAGGAGTTAGAAAAAACAACCAGCCTAGAGCAGCGATTCCCAGCCCTTGGTCTGTGGACTGCTGGTGGTCTGCAAGGGCATTGCAGGTGGTCTGTGGGGAAGCAAAGCAGGGTGGGAAGTTTATAACTGCAGCCAGCGTGTGCAGAGCTGCAGAGGACAGAGGTGTGGTAAGGTGCTCAGGACTGGGGAATGCAGAGCCACAGGAGAGGGAGGACGCAGTAAGGGGCTTGGGACTGGGGCGTGCAGAGGAGAGGGGCTCAGGGCTAAGGAGCACAGGGCTGCAGGAGTCGGGGGGGGCAGTAAGAGGTTCATGATAAGGGAGTTCATAGAGCCTGGGAGGGGCAGCATAAAAGGCTTGTGGCTGGGGAGTGCAGGGCCGCAGAGGACAGAGGGACAGTAAGGGGCTTGGGGCCAGGGTGTACAAATGTTTAAAATGGCTTGCCTATGTGGTGGCCTCCGAAAGCTTTTGATGAAGATGTAGTGGTCCGCATGAAGAAAAAGATTGGGAACCACTGGCCTGGAGGAAGCAGTGACTGACTATAAAACAAGTGTGGACAAAATTAGTATTGTCTGTGGTTAGTGTTTGAGAGAGGCTTCTAGAGGCCTTTATAGAGCTCAGAGCCCCTAATCTAATAATAATTTTTGAAAGTCAGACAGAAGTATGATGACTAAATTGATGGCACTCCTTTAACAATCTGTAAACAATCTCCTTAATGGATTTGTTCTCCGCTCCTATTCAGTTTATTTCGTTAATTGTTGTTTTGGTGCAGGGCTGCAGCAAAGGGTCTTTCTCTCAGCTTAATGGAGCGTCTGATTCAGAAATATGGTGAGAGCATAGTGAAGATGCTGACTGTGCAATACCGAATGCATCAGACCATAATGCAGTGGGCCTCCACAGAAATGTACAGTGGCCAGCTTACAGCTCACCCTTCCGTGGCACATCATTTACTGAAGTAAGTGACTTGGCTCTTTTTCTTAACCAGCTTTCAGAGAGGAAGGGACATTGCCAGTTAAAATTTATGAACAGCTTTTCATCTGTCTTCAGTATCCTTTTCTACTTCCAGTCTGTTTTGTACTTATTTCATTTAGCAAACATTAATTTTATTATCCCTTTTGCAGCTTACAAAATAGAAACCCACAGGGTTATGCTCTATTTTGTTTTTAACAAACCCTCCATGACTTGTTATACAGGAACACCTGATCTGCAGCTTCTCCAAGAACTCTTCTGACCAGAGAGTTAAATGTTTACCAGCTATAACATCCATAGCACTGTATCTATTGAAGCAGATCTATAAATGGATTTTCAAAACAGGATTTTTTTAAACGTGCCTGTCAGTTACTTTTTCAATGTCATCTTTTGGGGACTCCTGCTTCCACTGAAGTCAGTGGGAATTTGTGAGGTTCATTTCTGTGAGCTTGAGATAAGTCCATTAGGGAGTTGTTATCCTTTGGTTGCTTGATAGCATGGTTAGGCCCTGACCAGGATAGGGGCCTCACTGTTAGGCATTGGACATGCCTTGTAAACTCTTTAGGGCAGGGACACTCTTTTTGTTCTTTTTGTACCATGCTTAACTCATCAGGGTTTTGGTCTGTAACAGGGACTCAGACGTGATGCCGCAATTAATTACAATATAATAATAAGAATGTTCCTATTTGAAAAGCTTAAATAGACAATATATAACAATAGACAAAAAGTGGGAGAAAGAAAGTATCATCTTTCCGTTTTGTAAATGGAGGACTAAGGCAAAGAAAGGCCAAATGAATTGCCCAAAGTCATACAGGATGTCTGTAATGCAGGGTGGGGAAATTCACTCAGAACTCTTTAATATTGATCCAGTACTTAACCACAGACCTGTGTTTTTTCTTAGTGAATGTGGTGGCTGTGTCTCTTTCAAGATGCATTAATATTTTCTCAATAGTTAAGCAGCAGAAGTAGTGCTTGTTATGGTGGTACCCAAAGGTCTCAGTACAAATCATGGTCTGTTGTGCTGGAGGAGCTGCACAAATGGAGAAGAGACAATCGCTGCTTCTTAAGTCTTAATGTCTGAAGCTATGTAAATAGCAAGATAGACTGTGAGGCATGATTTAGGCAAGTAGAGGAACACTTGAAGGGTGTATGTGTCTGAGCACATATTCGACACGGTTCTCTGCTTGTCCTGGCTGTGCCACCCTGTCTGCACTGCTGCCCCCTTGCTGGAATTCTTCACCACTGTGGTAGGGAAAGATCCTGCCTGCTCCCCTCTGCTGGAGCCCTTCCTCAGCTGCCGGAAAAACTTTGGCAACAGGGAAGTCCTCTGTGAACTCCTCACTCCAGTGAAAGGCTCTGGTTGCTGGGAGCTGCTGAAGCTCTTTTCCATGTCTTCCCTCTGCCAGAGCCTCACAGGCATGTGGGATAGACACATAGCACAGCATAGATCCAGCAGGCTTTTGACTGTAGCATGTAGCTGCATGTATAGGATAAGCTGCAGATGCTGACATGTAAGGTAAATACAGCCTAATTAAACTGGAGTTTTTGCAGAGAGTTCAACATTGGAATTAAAGGAAAACCAAAGTCATTCAGTAAGGGGCTTTTTGTTTGTTTGTTTGTTAATGTGTTACAACCTACCTAACATGAGCTTTGAAAATCTCTAGTTTCCCATTCATTCCAATAACAAACTTAATTCCCTGCATTCTAGGCTACATTGTCAAGATATACTCATCTTTGATGGTTAATTATCAATCGTATGTTTAAGACCTCTTATAACAATTGCAACAATTTTCTCTATTTCTGTATTATTTAGAGGAAGTGACCAGTGTTTCAACTGTATTACACATTGACACAGAGAAGTGTCTGCTAACACCCCCTGCTGTTGGCATTAACTGGTAATTTAAAAATTGCAATCAGCACAGGTCTATAGGTGAGCATGACTAGATAAATTGTGTTCCCTCTCTTGAGGCTGCAGAGGCATAAAATACTCCAGTGCCCACACATTTAAGCCTTACATTTTTAGTGACTTTTTTAGGTGGATATTTAAAATTCAGAGAACACTTCCACCAGGTTAGAACAGTTTTATGGCAGCTCACTTTTTGGATTTGAATTACCTGAGAGGTTATCTCACTACATAATAGTCATGTTAGTTCAATGAAATATTGTCGGAGAAGTGTATAAGCACGGCATGGGGATGAAACTGTTAGCAATAAAAAATGAGTTGTTACTGCAAATCAAGGAGGATTTTAACAATGCCAGCAGCCAGTGCAGTCCCTGGAAAGACTCCCACTCACTTCAGTGAGCTCTGGATCAGACCCTTAAACAGGAACTGCTCTTTTCCATTCACACAGCTAATGCTACTGTAGGGCACACGCAAGTGTAAACACAAGAATAATTATGCTGGGTAAAAAAAGAATTTGAAGACCAACTAGTGAAGGGCACAAAAGCTAGCAGCAAAAATTCTTCTAAGTTCATCAGAAGCAGGGTGCCTGCCAACTAAGGGGCTACTGGATCACTAAGGAGCTCTCAAAGAGGACAAGGCCATTCAGAGAAACTAAATGAATTCTTTGCATTAGTCTTTGCTGCAGAGGATGTGAGGGAGATTGTCCCTGGTCTCAGCCATTCTTTTAGGTGACACACCCTGAGGAACTGTTCCAGACTGAAGTGTCAACAGAGGAGCTTTTACAATAAACTGATAAATTAATCAGTAATGAGTCAACAGGTGTCCACCCAAGAGTTCTGAAGGAGATCAGATTTGAGATTACAGCAGTATTAACTGGTATGTAATCTGTGACTGCGCCAGAGCACTGAAGACTTGCTAAGGTAACATTAGTTTTTGAAAAAAGGCTCCAGAAGTGATGCTCGCAACTACAGATCAGTAAACCTAACTTCATTGTGAGATGTACTGGTTGAAACTACAGTAAAGAACAGAATTATCAGACACCTAGATGAACACAGTATATTGGAGAAGAGTCAACAGAGCTTTTGTGAAGGGAGGAGATCTTCTGTCACCAATCTATTAGAATTCTTTGAGGGGGCCAACAAGCATGTGGAAAAGGGTGCTCCAATGGATATCGTGCATCTAGGCTTTTAGAAAGCTTGACAAGGTCCCACGGAAGAGGCATGTAAGCAAAATAAACAGTCCTAGGATAAGACGTAAGGTTCTGTCATGGGTCACTAACTGGTTAAAAATAGGAAACAAAGGATAGGAATGAATAGGGTAGGAATAAATAAATTCTCACAGTAGACAGCAATAATAGGGTCCCCCAAGGATCTGTACTGGGACCTGTGCTGTTCAACATTTTCATAAATGATCTGGAAAAGGGGGAGAAGAGTGAGGTGGCCAGATTTGCAGGCTATACAAAATTATTCATGATAATTAAATCAAAAGCTGACTCTGAATAGTTACAAAAGATTCTCAAAAAACTGAGTGATGGGGCAATGAAATGGCATATACAATTCAGTGTTGATAAATGCAAAATAAGGCACTCTGGAAGACTAATTCCAACTATATGTAGAAAATGATGGACCTAAATTCACTGTACCATTCAAGAAAGAGATCTTGGAGTCAGTGTAGAGTTTTTTTAACATATCTGCTCAATATGAAGCAGTAGTCAAAGAAGCTGACAGCGATACAGTCATTAGGAAAGGGATAGGTACTAAGACAGAAGATATCAATGCTACCGTATAAATCTATGGTACGCCCACACCTTGAGTAGTGTGTGCAGTTTTGGTTGTCCCATCTCAGGAAAGATCTGTTAGAACTGAAAAAGTTATCAAGAGCAAGAAAATGATTGGGGTATGGAACAGCTTGCAGGTGAGGAGGGATTTAAAAAACAAAGACCAGAAGAATTCATCTTAGAAAAGATGAGTGATGCAGAAAGTAAGATGGGAAGCATTGTTTACTTCTTAACATGACACAGGAACCAGGAATTACCCAATGAAATTAACAGGCAACAGGCTTAAAACATACAGAAGGAAGTACTTCTTCATACTATGCCTAATCAACCTATGGAACTCTTTGCCAGGGGAGATTGTGAAGGCCAAAACTATTACTGGGTTAAAAAAAAAAAAATTAGATAACTTCCTGGAGGATAATTTCATCAATGCCTATTAGCCAAAATGGTCAGGGATACTACCCTATGCTTTGGGTGTCTCTAAACCTTATTGCCAGAAGCTGGGGCTGGATGACAGAGGACGGATCACTCAATAATTGCCCTGTTCTGTTCCTTCGCTGTGAAGCACCTGCTGTTGGCCACTGTCAAAAGACAGGATATTAGGCTAGATGGACAATTGGTCTGACACTGTATGGCTGTTCTTACGTTCTTTTTTTATGAGTATCAGTGGTCCAAACACTCAGCTAGTAAAAATCAGTGTAGTGCTATTTAAGCTATGCTGATTTACATCCCTGAGCAGTTTGCTCAGGGTTTTTGATGATACAATATACTAAAACCTAGAGGCTCTAGTCCTGCAACTTGATACACACAGGCAGATCCCTGAGCCTGTGTGGAATCCAGTTGATGTGGATAGAGCCCTACATCAGAGCAAAGGTTAGCATTGTGCACCAACTTTCAGTTACAAAGCACTTAGGCCTGATTAGCTCTTATGCACAGGCTTGTTTATTTTTCTGTTTGATTTTGTAAATTGCTAGATAAAACACACATCAAAACACTAATAAAACACCCTAACAAAACAGGAGGAAATGATTAGAGAGGCAGACATTGATATGATGTACTTGCAAATTGGGAGATACTGTCTGATTTCTTTATTTTAGCAAGAGGATTTATTTTTAGGGCTGGTGAAGGAACAGTGTCAATTTTGCTTTTTTGTTGTCTGATTTTGAGCTATTTATTGTGTGACTAAATAGACTGGGTTCTTTACCGGTATTTTCCCCATTCACAGAAGAGATTTCCATGGATTTCCCCCTATGTTTTCAGTGGAAGCTTTGAAATGTACATCACTCATTCTACTAATTGCGCACAAAGCAATTTTGTAACCCATGAAGAGCCTGATCCTGCAAACATATGTGGGTAAACTCACCCAGGAGACTAGTCCTGTTGCATTCAGTGAGGCTGATTATGTGAGTAAACTTACTCATTAAAAGTTTGCAGTATCATGGCATTAGAACATCATCATCAGTGATGTCAGCACCAGTGCTCACAGGACAATATTAACCAACTTCTGAAACTGAGCCAGCTCCAAAATATTGTATTATTGTCCCACTTATAAAGATAGCAGCCATTTGCTGTTTCTTAATGACAGGAGTGTCTTTTCTGCGAATCGTAGCCTGTGTCTACACTAGCAAATTAGTTTGAATTAGGAGCCTTAATTTAACTAATTTGAACCCTGTCGACAGTAGGCTTTGCCTAGTTCAAACTAAAAAAGCTTAGTTCAAGCTAGTTAGTTTGGCTGGTTAGTTTGAACTAACTGCTTAGTTTGAACTAATTTGCATATTTAGTTTGAACTAGCACAATGTAAACACACTAGTTCAAGCTAAAGTTAAAACCAGTGGTTAGTTCGAACTAAGCACTTTTTTTAGTCTGAACTAACTTTGAGTTCCAACTAACTGGACTTTTTTAGTTCGAACTAAAAAATCAGTTAGAACTAAAAATAAAAAAGCACAGCTAGTTCAAACTAAAAAAATGTGCTTAGTTCGAACTAACTTTCAAACTACTTAGTTCAGACTAAGTCCGAACTAAATTTTTAGGGGTAGGCATAGCCATAGAGTTTAAGGCAAGATGGCTTCACTAGAACATGTAATCTGATCTCCTGCATGTCACGGGTCACCACCACCAAACAGCACCCACACACTAAATCCAACAAAGGAAATGAGACTAAAGCATTGCAACCCAACAAAGACTAGGCTGTTACGTTCCACAGGCCGAGAAAGGAGGGACTGTGGTACATCAGTGCCCAAGGCTTCCACAGTGGCAGGGAACTGAGTGAGTGAGATACTCCTAGATAAGGGTTCCTAACCTTTTTAAGGCTGCAGACCCCTTGCTAAGGGGAAAAAAACCTTTGTCCCCCCCCAGGGTGCCGCCATGGGCAGAATTTGGCCCACACAGCTCTTCTGCTGGGGACTGGGGGCTGCTTAGGCTATCACCCCTGCCCAGGAGCCACCACGGCCCCTTCCCCCTGCTCAGGAGCCACCATGGCCCCTTCCCCATGCAAGGGAGCAGGGGCTGCTGCAGCCATGGCCCCCTGCCCCTGGCGCATCACCCCCCCAGTGTTCCCTGACCACTGGCCCATTTCCCACCCCAGCCAGTCCCCCATCCCTAACCCCCAGACTCCTCCCGGCACCACTGACTTGGCCACCAGGGCTGCTGGCACTTGGCAACCCCTCCCCCCCCCGCTACTCTCCCTGAGCATGCCCTAAGCATGCTGAGGGTGTGGGAGTTTTAAAAACTCCCTGCCTAGGGGAAGCTCCCTGCTAACCAGAAGCCTGGATCTCCATGGCAACTGGAGACCCTGGCAGCATCCGGCTCCAGCTCCCAGACTGGCCATGGCCCACTCTGCGGCCCACCAGGGGCCCAAGGACCCGAGGTTGGGAACCACTGTCCTAGATTCTCCAGGCAAATTACCTGCCCAGCAATGTTCCCTCTAACTACTCGTAGACTGTGTGCACAAACAATTTCTTTGTGTGCGCAAAGACATTTCTTTGTGAGCACCAATATTAGCGCTATTGAATTTTTTTGTGCGCACTTTATTTTGTCGTGTGCGCAGGTTTCATGACCTGTGTGCGCATGCACACGCGCACAGCTTAGAGGGAACAGTGCTGCCCAGGCATGTTGCAATGGAATGCAAAAAACCCCCAAGAAACCCTGAGTCACTGTCAATCTGACCAGAGGGAAAATTCCTTTGTGACTCCACAGTATGACAATAAAAGTCAAAGGAACAAATAAGTATGTGCATTGTTCAGAAGGCAGATGCAGCACTCCTACAGAGAATAGATTTCAGTGCAGTTTAAAGTACGTACTAATGGGAAAAGAAAAAAAACAACAACAGCTGGAAGAATCTAAAGGAGGAAACAGAAAAATCTTCCACAATTAACCATAATGACACCAGATTTAACTAATTAAGGCAGACACTTTTGGCATTAATTCTGTAATCCCAACTACCAGGACAAAGTCTCCCAAAGGTTTCAGGAGTCCATGCTTGGTACATCCAATTGCTAGATCAGGGCCCTAGATATTTTCCATACCTTCCTAGGGAACTGGATGACCTGGAGTGTTGGTACTGGTCTACGGAGACTCTTGCACTTAGGTAGCTGGTGCAAATCCAGCTCTTTTTATGAAATCTGTTACTATATCTGATAGCTATTGATGCCTATGCCAAATGACTTGTCTGTTCACATCCTAGTGGACAAGTAGGTATATTTTAGTCCTGATGCTGATAGTAGATCTTTAAGTAAAAGCATCCCTGGGAAGTAACTTCAGAAGTTTCTTCCTACTAACATTTGAAAGTAACACTGTAGATAGGCCATCTTAGTTCTGTTTTTTGCATGAGCTTTCGTGGGAGAAGATCTCACTTCCTCAGATGCTTCGAAGATGGGTGATCTTCGAAGCATCTGAGGAAGTGGGATCTTCTCCCACGAAAGCTCATGCAAAAAATAAATCTGTTAGTCTTAAAGTGCCACACAACTCCTTGTTGTTTTTTCACTGGACTAGACTAACACGGCTATCCCTTTTAAAATTGACATCTTAGTTCTGCCTGCAAAATTCTCATGTACTCTGACTCTGGGTCTGCTGACTTTTCTTTTTACTGTGCCCAAGTGCTAGTAAATGAGGATCAGCTTAATTAAATCTTGACAGGTTTGGGGCAATAGGGAATTTAGTCTTTCCTGTGTGTATTAGGGCAGGTCTATGCTGCCCACCATTTTCAACAGCACTTGAACAGAGATACACAAATCACTTAAGTTGCGTTTCTCAGTTCTACTGCCCTACTCCTGGCACATCCAATGAGCTGACTCGAAGGGAGCGGTGTCCCTTCACAGACCTGATCAGTCAAGTGGGAAGGTTGAACTGATGGCAACAATTTTGCCGCTGTCAGTGGAGACGAGCCCAATGAGAGCTATTCGCTTCCCTGAGCCACGGAGGGCTTTTGGAACCGTTTTTACAGACTACCTGGGCATATCCTGATGAGATGCTAGAACCTATGTATGTGAAGCTGGAGCAATCTAACCCTCCAAGGTCTGATTGTGTCCTTGTTCCATTCACCCAGCTTTGTCAAAGTGACACCACCCTACCTGCTGCTTCATATATCTGATTCTGTGCCAGGCTAGAATTTTCTGGGACCTTGGACCCAAATCAGCCAAGGTATTTGCAGGATGCGAAGGCCCAAGGTGAAGTGTGTCCTCCTCTTGAAACATTTTGATTTGACTGTGGGTGGGAAGGGGATTGTTCGTCATATTGCCATACTACCTTTGAGCTAGAAACACTGGTCAGGGTTTCTAAAAATAAGTATCCAAATGTGGGCTCCCCAGTTGATGTTTAGGCCCATAAATAAATATGCTGATTTTATTGTTACACTGATAGCAGCACCCACTGACCTGAAAGAAACTGCTAAAAGTGGCTTATGGTGCCTTCAGTCATAAGTCAAAAATCAAAATGCATAAGATCTAGGGTTTTGTTGGCTGCCCAAGTCCTGACCCTACCGTGAAGGTATCTGGTGTTTAAAATGCTAACTCCTATGATAAAATGATTCTTGTGATAGCTGTGTAGGGTGGCGTTTGGCTTCAGTGGGAGCAGAATTAGGTCAAGTCTGAGTACTTCGGAAAATCTCCCCTGTGTGTTCACCTTATGTAGTAGGTGCCCTTCTACAACACCACCAAACATTTGAAAGTACACACATAGCAAGTTAAGGTTTCCTAAAAACCATCACTTTGCCCTGAAGGAAGTCTGTATTTCTTTAACAACCTTAGTGGTGCCCTCAGGATAGAGTTTAGGTTGTTCTGTATTTCCATACTTTCCAATGCATTTTTTCAAAGTATAAATTTGATTGAATTTTTAAAAATCATAATTTAAAAAAGTCAGAAGCCAAAAAAACTAAATATGTTTCCTCCTCCCCCTAAATTCTTGATACATCTTTTTCACCCTCGCTCTTCACCCGACGCTTCTGGCTGGGGGCTTCACAGGGATCTTTGAGTTTCCTTGCAAAGGTGAATCTCAGATCCCAAAGCCCTCTCTGTTTTCTATTTGTCACTGATCTGTCCAAGTCCAGTTCTGCTCACAAATGATTGTGAGCATAAAAAATATATATGTTAGGCGGCAGACAACAGATACGGCTAACAGATTGTAGCTGTACCTGTTTCATGGCCAGCATTTGTGGGTCTGAAAAGAGCCCCCTGCTGGGTGCACTGCTTTTAGTCAGAGGTGTTGCAGCAAAACAAGAAAAGAAAAGGAGACCTGTACCATTTATGCGGCAATGCTAAGCTCTCTCTCACATCTGCAACACAAATGGTAGGGCCAGCGGCCATCTCTGAAAGCTACAGAAAAGAGAGTTCCAAGCAGACAGTAAAAAACAGCTCTTACTCAGGGGATATAAATGGAAGCAGCTTTCTGGGCAAGCCTGAAACTTCAATTGCTTGGGTTGTTCAAGAAATGGGATACAATGCAGCCCTTTCTTGGGAAGGGCTTGGTGGAAGCATCTTTGGATAAGTAGGGCGTCATCAAAGGGGGAGCTTGGTACCTCCATGCTCTGAGATCTGGACCATAGGGAGCAGTGAAAAGGATGCCCAGTTATTTAAAGGGACCCTGCTGGGTGGAGTGCAGGTTGTCAGAGTCCCAGTTTGCAAGCTGTATGGAGCAGATACTGTCTGTGTAACTTTTCTGTAGAGTGTCTTATGGAGGGAGGGAAATATGGGGGGGCAGAGCTAATCTCTGTTTAGGGTTCTTAGGTACTACTGCAGTAGAAATAATGAAAATTGATAGTAACAGCACAGCCCCATGAGACACCTAACCAGATGTCAGGTAACCAGGGTTTTTAGTAAAATGTATTAGAAGGATACACTTTGCCGTCAGCATCCCTTCGTAGTCCAAGTGTGTCTTAAGGACCAGCCTTTCTTTCCAAACCTTCCTTCAAACACTACCAACAGGTGACAGTACACTTGGGAAACTGAAGCACTGGGCTAGTAAGAAACCTATAAGATTCTCACTGTGAAATCCATGAGACCGTTGTGCAGAATTGCCAACCCTCAGCATTCCAAAATCATGAGTCAGTCCTTAAGAAATCATGAGATTTAGTTTTAAAGAAGAAATAGATTTTGGGTTCCTTTTGTGAGCAGCCAGGTTTCTGAGCCTTTAGGGTGCCACTTGGTCATGTTGTCATGATTTTCTCTGCAGCTATAAGGGCTGAGAAACTTTTTATTTTTAAATGAAAGCTGAGGTTCTTCCCTAATCACAAGACTCCAGGTTCTGGGCATTTTAAGTGAAACAAAGAATATATTGAGTCCCAGTGACAAAATCATAAGAGTTGGGCACACTGGCTGTGTCCAAAAGGCGCTTTGCAGTCAGGTTGCTGTGTTCAGCTAAGTGTTTAGGAACCAAACACAGGAAACGTTTCTTTCAAAGGAAGCGCAGAAGGCAGTGGGGCATTATACATATTGCACCAGAACTGGGATTCCATCCAGCATTTGGCAGCAGTTACTGTCCCAACTGTGGTACTGACAGCAGGCTTCTTTCCCTAAAACGGTAAAACATCGCTGCATTTCAGACTGCGTTGCAGCTGTGAGAAGGCTAACGTTCCCGCTTGTCTCTAGGGAGACAGTGTTTAAATCAGCACCCAACATTTTTCTAGAGTAGCACCCTGTTCTGCTGAACACTTTCCTCTCCCAAAGGAGCACATTGTTTCTCTCCCTGAAAGGTTTATACAGCTAATTATTCCTCTGAAATGATGTTTCCAGATTAGGATTGCTCCTTGTAATGAGGGATGCTGTAAGTATGTTCTTTGACTGATATGAGTTGTCAAAGAATCATGTTAATATGATTGTCTGTATGCAGGAGACTAGCCATGTTTGGGTTCTAGACAAATCCTTTAGTGTGCATGTAAGCAGGCTGCCAGCATGAGGAATAACAAGACAAATGTTAAATGGATGGGAATCTGTTTAGGTTTGCATCAAGAAAAGAGGGAGAAGTCTGTCCTGTGGAGCAGAGGGGCAGTAGTACTTCAGTGAGAAATTAATTTGCTGCTGCTCAAAATTGGATCCGTAAAAAAAAAAAAAAAAAAAAAAATGGTGGTGATTACAGGAATTAACTGTAAAATACGGTGGATGAGTCACATATTGAATAAAATCCAAATGCTGGCCTGCACCATGCAGCCAGACCAGCTATGCTTTGGGGAAGGGAGCCTCCATGACTGGGGGGAGAAATCTTCCTCTAGGTCTAAGAGCAGTAGTGAAGTCAGCAGGAGGCTGTGGCTGGTAAAGCTAACTCTGTCCTGTCCCAGTGACCCTTAACACTCTACAGGCTGCTGAGCATCTGCACAGCTCTGTGCCACACAAGGGATATAGCTGGTCTGCACCAGGTGCCAAATCCTGTCCCGTTCACATGGGAACTACACCCGTCCTGTGAGGGGCAGTGCTGAACTTTCAATGATTTTCTGTTAGGCTGCAGTCTTAGTTTGTGTTTCTTTCTGAGGTGCGCTGGAAGGCAAGTTGAAAAGTTGATTGGAATTTTCCAGGGGGCCAAAGGAGTCCGTTGGGTTGGTGTTAGTTTATATAGGTTCACCTGCAACCTAGATAGAAGAGGAATGAGTTTCAGTCGAGAGGGGAGAGTTCTTTTGTTACTGATGGAGCAAGTCCTAACCTAGACGAGTCCACTGAAAGCAAAGCAAACCAGTGGAAATGCAAATGCAGATGGACAGATTTACTGAACTGCAAGATCATTCAAGTGTTTACACCAGTGGATTGTGCTGTAGTGTCTGTTCTCTTGGACCTCCCGTGCTCTTGTCTTGCAGCTGTGCAGCCGTCTGTTGGTTTCCTGCTCTAGCCCTTCCAGCTCATGGTTCGTTCACAGACTATGAATTCAATGAACAGCTCTCTGGGGGTTAAAATAGCTTTTTTGACATAGCTTCTTTAGATACAGAAATGACGTGAAGCCAAAATTCCAAGCTAGTACCCTGGCATGTGCATTCTGCCTTGATGAATATCTGAGCTGTCAAATCACTGTCTTATAACACTTCCTGCTTACGGTGCTAAAAGCTGAAAGCAGCAGCAGTGTAAACCTATTTTTGTAGTTTTACTGCCTGATGCTATTTGAGTGAGATACTAACTCCCACATGCTGTACTTTGGCTGGTATTAGAAATGATGCAGTTCATAAAAAATGTGTGGTTTTTACCTAACCATACAGTTTTCACAGCTGGGTGGCCAGCCTGTGCTTTGGGAAGGAGCACCTGTCCAGTTGTGCCCATCGCTCCTGCCATTGGGCTGCTGGAGAGACGGGTTTAAGGAAATGTTATAACATACTCTCTGTGACCAGTGTTCAGATCCAGTTTTCAGACTCCAAGTTCAGCCACTGCTGCATTCCCATCATCTTGGAAATGGAAGTATTGTGTGATCACAAGTCTGTCCTGCGGTGCAAATACAGTGACTGTACTTGGGTAGTATTAGGGACTGAACCGAGGGACCCTGAGCTAAAAGCATAAGCCTTTTATATAGCTGGAGAGCCAAGTTCTCAGTTGAGAGTTAGAACAAATCCATGTCCACTGCAGATCTGCCACAGACTGGGACGTGTAACACACATAGTGGTTACATAGGGTCATCTGGGTGCTACAGCATGATACAGTACCTGATAAAGCAATTAGAGCTGTGGCAGCAGACCCAGAACATTGAGGAGAGGAGAAGGGGATCAGGGAGGCATTTTATAACACAGGTGGGGGAAATGAAGTAGAGAGGGGAAGGGACTGGCAAGGCCACACAGCATATCACTGGGAGAGCTGAGATTAGAAGGCAAGATCTTCTGCCCCCCAGTCCTGATGCTTTAACATACAAAACTATCTGGACGTTCCACCTCCAGAGTGGATGCCTTTGTTGCTCAAGAGCCTTCCCATAGTTGCTTCTAGATAACACTTTCTCTGTCTCATCCTTGAGACTAGAGTCTTTTTATTCGCTGTGTCAGCGGGAGGTGGAATGTTTGATCTGTTGTCCAATGCAGGATTGATAGTTCAGTATTGTTGACTTGCTCTTTTCCATATAACTTGTTAGGGACCTGCCGGGAGTTGCTTCCACGGAAGAGACTAGGATTCCATTGCTGCTTATAGATACAGCCGGCTGTGGCTTGTTTGAGCTCGAAGTGGAAGATGAACAGTCTAAAGGGAACGAAGGTACTGTTGCTTCACAGGGTGCAAGATTTGCTGACAGGAGTAGATTGTCCCAGATTCTCAGCCTTCTGGCTTGCAGCCTGGCTGGCCATTCACTGCTAAGTCATAGCACAGCCCAGAAAAGAGTTGAAGTAACACTGGGTAACTTTCTGTCAGAGAACTGGACGAAGGGGTGGATGGTATTGAAAAATGATAGTGTGGCTCTTCTAAGAATACAGAGAATAAAGACTGCCAATTCCAGTAACTATGTAGCGGTGTCCCAAGTGGGCAGGGTAGTCTTGTTTCTTTAGCGCTGTGAAGAGAACAAAGCAATGGGGTATGGTATGCTATCAGTAGTTTTCAGACTTAGGGTCAGGACCCCCCCTGCTGACACCACCAAAAGACTGGAAAGGATTGCTCAAAGATGTCGTTGCTGGGTCATGGGCATATGTGATTTTTTTTTTTCAACTGGGTCCTGGGAAAAAAAGTTTGAAGACCACTGTGATAGATGGAAGGAAGGATAGGTTTTGCTGAGGGATATTCACAGTGACTGATCTTCTGGCCCTGCCACATCCCAAAGAGCTACCCCTGAAAGCCTCTCCAGAGCTGAGCTCAGTGGTTTTTAGGGATGATTGCCCTCTTCCCCGTGAGTTCCTGCAACCTCCCCAGTCCCCACCCAAGAGTTTCACTGTTCTGGGATCAGTTTTGACCTCAGTGTCAGAGAGCTGGTGCAACTGGACATTTTTGGATGGTCCTGTGGGCCTGGACTGAGAGCAGCAGCTCCCTTCATGCCATTAAAAGCCATAGAAGAACTTTGAACATTTACTTTAAAAGGATTCATGCCTCTTGTCAGCTCCCTCTCCCTTCTGAACATAAAATGCCTGGGAGGGGGGCACCCTCACCAAGAGAGAGCAGCCGGAACAGTACCCCTTTCCTTTCAGTGCTGTTGTGCCTGCAGGGCTTTTCAGAGACGGTGCCAGTGACCAACCTCTTTATTACTTGTTTATCAGTTGGAGAAGCTGTGCCTTTTCAAACAGATTGCACTATCTATTACCTGCTTTTCCCATCTTTGTTCAATTCATTTCCTTAACCACATGGCAGTGACCATCTTCTAGGAGAATCAGTTTGCACAGCCTGTTCTTCAGAATCTCAGCCTGCACAAATTCCTTTCTAGTGCTTTCTGACCCTTCTTTTCACCTCTGTGGCAGGCCCTTCCCTTCCTTATTCTTTTCTCCTCTGCTTTAGTGCATATCCAACCAGGGATTGGGGCCCCATTGTGCTAGGCGCTATACATACCCATTATGAGTAAACGTTCCCTGCCCCCAGGAGCTTACAGCCAAAGTGTAACTATAATTTGAAGCCACTTCTCTCCTGCTGGAGCTGCTCCGGTAAGTGCAGCTCCTGGCCTCCTCTCACAAGGAACAAATCAATGCCTCCTGCAGCCTTGCTCCAGTGACAATTTAGGTGTGGATCTGTCAGATAACAAGAATTTAGAAATAGGTAGAATGGGCACATCTCCCTGCATTGGATGAAGAGGCTGTGCTAGTCTGGAGCATGACACTTGGAATGTGCTACGTGCAGTGGGGTTTCTGGGTGGTGATGGAATGGGCTGGGACCAGAGACGCGTCCGCCGCCGCTTCTCTCTGGAGCCAGAGCGAGCTGAAAGAGAATAGACCCAGAGCTCATAGACTCAAAGACTCTAAGTCTGGAAGGGACCAGTATGATTATTAATCTGACCTCCTGCACAATGCACGCCACAGAACCTCACCCACCCACTCCAGCTATAAGCCTCTAATCTGTGACTGAATTATTTACCTCTCAAATCATGATTTAAGAAGGACTTTAAGAAACAATGAATTCACCAGTAGGTAAGCCATGCCCAATGCTACAGGTCAGATAACAGGTTTAAATACCCCACAGATTGGTATTTAAACCTCTGTTATCTGATCTGTAGAATGGGGCATGGCTTGCCTGCTGGAAATGGTGGACAGAGTTGTGAGTTTTCAGCACAGACTGTTGTCCTCAAAGCTGAACTCCCATTTGGTTCATGCTGTATGGTAGTCAAAGGGGTTGTTGCTTTAAGTGCTTTGGAGTATCACTTTGTTGAAGCTCCTTGTAACATGTTAGGCGCAGAAACATCTACAATAAGACAGTTGCTGCTTCAGCAGAGAAGTATAACAAGATGCCAAACAGCAATAAAGACCAGAGCACTGGGGACAGCCTTTTACACTGGTAAATTAGGTTGGCAATAATCATGAAATTTTATTCCCAGCCCGTGTGCCATGGCACGCAGGTGTGCCCTCAGGCCTGAGCAGGTATGCCATGGAATATTTGAAAAACTACTTGAAGAGTTCTGGATTGGCTCATGAATATTCACAAGCATGGCCAGAACTAGATGTTTTGGCACCTGGGGCCTGATTTAGCAGGGAGCCCCTGCTGCCACCAGGAGGCAGTGGGAAGCCGGATCTGGCCCCAGCTGCTGCTGGGAGGTGGCAGGAAGCTGGATCCAGCCGCCTGCTGGCTGGGGACAGATCTAGCTCCACACCACTTTCCAGCGATGGGTGGGGCTCCCACTCACCTTCCAGCAGCGACTGGGGAGGGATCCAGCTCCCCACCACCCCAGATGCCAAATTTTAGAGAATGGGTGGGAAACAGAGGTCAGGTAGGAACTGCAGCTGCCAGCCATGCAGCGCCTCTAAGATTAGGTGCCTGGAGCTCTGCCCTGGTCAGCCTGCCCTCATTACAGTCCTGTTCATGAGTTCATTTGGCGACTATGTGGTGGTCTGCCAAAAAATAACTAAAGGTATCAAGGTGTGCCACAGCAGAGAAATGTTCGGTAATCACTGGCTTAAAGCAGAGAAAATCATGTCTTTCTTGTGCCTGATGGGGCTCACCTAGCCATATGTTTCAGGAATGTTGTCCCACTGAGCATGCACCATGTGTAAAAAGGAGTAGGAGAAGGAGCAGGCATGACTTCCTTATGCCAGCCGTTTACACAGTATTTCAGTGTGATACCTGAACACAGTCATCAGCTGAGATTAAAAGTAAGTGGCCTCTCCTCCAGCCCCTCTATTCTGGCTACTCGTACTATAACACATTCTTGCTAGATTTTAAGCTCCTGGAGCATGGGTTCCTGTCTTTGTTAGTTGTCCTCATAGTGCCTGGCACAATGGATGCCTGACCCTTGAGTGAGGATCCTAATAACCACTAAGCACACCCAAACCTTCCAGCTTCTCCTCTGGACTAGCGATGCTTTGGACTCGCTACCCACATGCCATCCCTACTACCAATAGCCTTGATTTAAATTTTTTCCCTTTCTCATGAAGTTTCTGTCTGCACATGGCAGTGCAGCCTTCTTGACAACTAAGCTGCCCATTTCAGGGATTAATTTTGTTTTCTCTCTGCTCTCTAGTCAAGATCCAATGTTTGGAATAGTTTCTTGAATGAGTGCTTCTCTGGCGAGTCAGATATTAACATAACATCACAGTCTTTACCAACTTGGCTTTTTTAACTTTCTTTCAATTAAAGCCTATCTCTCTAGATAAGGTACTTGTATGGCCCCCATTACCACAGTATCTGAGTGCCTGACAATCTTTATTTCTCCTCACAGCACCCCTCTGAGATAGGCCAGTGCCATTCTCCTCATTTTATGGATGGGGAACCAAGGCACCAGGAAACTATGTGACTTGTTCAAGGTCATGTAGGAAGTCTGTGCCAGAAGAGGGAATCAAACCTTGTTCTCTTAAGTCCCAGGTTTGTGTCTTGACCATTGGGACACCCCTTCTGTCTGAAAGAACCTAGTTTGAGCAACTAAAGGCCCTGGTTCTGTAAACTTACACACATACTTGGCTGCTCGCCTGCAAAAAGTTAAGCATGGGCATAATAAGGGTTTGCAGGATCAGGTAATAATGTTATGTCTCATAAACTTTGAGAGCTAGCCTGGTACTTTGGTCCATTGAAAGCCAAGATTCTAAGCTCCTAGACAAGACCCTGTGTGCTCTGTGACAAATTGGACCTAAATTCTGCAACAGGTTCCCTGGTCTCTGCCTCATTGTGGTGTGGCCAACTGGAAAGCCAACAGTAGTCACCTTCAAACAAAAAATAGATTTTTTTTAAAAAGTATTAAAAATGTCAGTCCATAACAGTCAGTCCAGCCATCCTGTGGTATTTCTTTTCATGTAAATTCTGTTCTTTTCTGCTGCCCCACATCTATACTTTTCAGTAGACCACAGATGTTGGTACTGACAAAGTGTCACTGAATTGTGGAAGTTGCTGGGGGTTGGCATGGAGGGAAGGCCGGAAGTTTTGAGTTGACGAGTTGAGCACACGGCCTATAATTTGTTAGGTTTGAAGGTGCTGTCACTGGGGAACCAGTGGAAGGTATGTGATAAGCACACAAGCTGGCTGTTGCTAAAATGATCAATAGTGAAATAGTTAACAATGTTCACATTTAAAGCACCATCTTTAGGATTCAGAGTTAACATCCTGTTAAGCCAAATGAGGCAATTTCCTCTTCTCAGAGCTATTGTGTCAGGCTGTCTGTAGACTCTGGAAAATAACACTGTATCGCTTACACTTGGATGGCATTTTCAAAATTGTCTTCACTACTGTGAGGGCTAGAAACTTCCAAAGTAAAGGCTTAGTCTAGATCACAGTGTAGGAAAGGGGTAGATTCTCTAGCAAATTCCACAGCTGTGTAATGTACAGGGCCCTGCTTCTATACATTATAAAGTACTGACAACCAAAGTCATATCTCAGAATGGGAAGAAGCCTGATGATAATCAGAATGCTTTGATCATATGTTTTATGACCTGGGAGAGCTAGAAATACACAGATGGGAAACTGAGAGTCCCAGCTTTCCAGCAGTATATAGCAATAAACTCCATCTAGGGGGATTAAGGTTGGAACTCAACTGTCACTGGTCCTCTGTCTACCAGTGCTTTTCTAAGGATCAGTGCAATAGTTACTAACAGTCCTCTGGATCTCAGACAAGTGCAGTATTCTCTCTCTGGCTTGTAAAATGTCCGTAAGATTTAAACCCAGGACTGGTATGTTTATGCATTAAGGGAGCTTGACTTAAATATGTACCTGTCCTGTCTCTAACATTTTTACTAGACCCTGGGGCTTTCTGTGTATCTTGGTTCCATGACATATAAATCTGACTTGATGGAAAAGGTCTAACGTCCAGAGGGTCCCTTTAAGGACACAGTTTAGTTTGCAAAATGTAGCTTTTCTCTATCCCAGCAGGAGAGCTGAGCAACTGAGTGGCTGTCATCTTTTGGCTTTTCTTGTCAGTGCCCTCAGGAGGGAAACTGCCTGCTCTTGATTCACTGCTGGGTTTCGTTTTGCTCTAGGGGAAGTGCGTCTTGTTGGTTTGCACATCCAGGCTTTGGTGGAAGCTGGTGTTAAAGCAAGAGATATCGCTGTCATTGCTCCTTACAACCTCCAGGTGAGACCACAGCACTCCCAGCAGAGATTTTCAGGCTGGGTGTGGAATGAATACACCAGAACAAATCCAAATTTGTTGGTATTTTAATAATATACTTAGAACATTGTGTGTTCAAAGCCCTCCCTGTTAACCTTCATATTGCAGGTGTAAGCAGGGGGATGGACCCACTTTTGTGGGGAACTTCCCAGACTTTGTATACCACCCCGGTGAAGGTGGGTAGCAAAAGGATCTGAGTCCCTGCTCCCACATCCTTTACTCCAAGGCCTGCCTGACCTCAAAGGCTCCCCTCCCAATCTCCCATTTGGAGGAGTCCCTGTAACCCCGACAAGGCTGGGCCCCAGAATTTCTGGGGGCTTGACCCCTGCTCTTATCGTGGTCTTTCAGGACAAGGCTAGGGTGTCCCCAGTCCGGGGTGCTGACTGCACTGACCACTCTTCTGGCCCACCAGTCTCTATATACACTGTGTTCAATTTATTTAAGTATACAGAAATAAAAAAATAACCCAACAAGAAAACAGAAAAAAGTGGAAAAAGGTGAACAGTAAACCCCCAGTGCCACCGTCTGGTGTGGGAGCACTACAAACAGAGTCTCTGGGGCCTGAGGAACAGTCTCACAGCCTGTTCTCCATGTTGCAAGCCCTCTGCCCATGCCTGGCTATGACTGGATGCTCCAGGGGGCCAGATGCAGGCTCTGGCTGTGGCCACACATCCCCAAGCTCCAGGGGCAGGGCCCTCCCAGCATCAGCCCCCCTTCACTGTTCCCCAGCTGCTCACCACACCCAGCTCCAGATGGCTGCAGCTTTGGCTCCCAGCCACTGCTCTGGTTCAGTGTGGCTCTCTGGGGCACTCCTTGGGCTCGTCTGGTCCTCCTGCCATCTGCACAGGTCAGCTCCGCCTGGCCTTCCTTCCTGGGTCCTCTGGCTCCCAGCTGCTGGCTGCTTAGTGCTGCCTCCTTAGCTCAGCCCCACACACACACTGGCTTGCCCAGGCATGTCCAGCCTGCAGTTTCAGCTCAGGGGCGGGGGAGCACTTCCAATCAATCAGGCCATCCTGGGACACTGGCCTCTCCCACTGGCCCTGGGGCTGTCTGTTTCAGAGTCCTGCTTCCAGGTGGGAGTGGCCAATCAAAAGGCCCATTCAGCCTCAGTAAGGGGCTATCAGTCCCCTTACACAGGTAAAGGTGCTGAAACAGAGGGCCAGACCAAAACTCAGGAACAGTCTCTTGGGTAGCAGTGCTCCCCTCTTAGGAGGAAGGTGGATCTGCCAGAAAGGCGTGGGTTTTTTAATATTTTTTCCTTGCATTTATTCTGTTTTTAATATTTGCATATCCTTGTTTTTCAGGTGGACATGCTAAGAGACCATCTTTGCCACAGATACCCAGAGCTGGAAATTAAATCAGTAGATGGCTTCCAGGGACGGGAGAAGGAGGCTGTTGTGCTGTCCTTTGTGAGATCCAATAGGAAGGGTATGCATGCCCTGCAGGACAGCACTTGGGGGAATAGGAAGCTTTGTCACATAAGGAAGTGGCCCAGGGATAATCTAACAGTGCAAAATGTCACTCAGTGTGTTGCCACTTGCCAATCTTGTGATTTTTGTTGTGAGTCCCATGATAGCTGGTGTTCTTTCTGAAGTCCCAACTTCTTGAGCCACATGATTATCTGTGAATCCCTGATCTCTTCCTAAAACAAGTAATTTTGTAACCCTCATGATTGCAGAGAAAACCTTTAAAATATGAGCCCCAAAGGCTTACACAGCAGGAAGTAAATAGAATCTAACACATATTATTTTTAAAATCTCAGGATTCTTAGGCCTTCAGAAATTATGAGAATCGTTTCACTGACCAATTTTGAAACCTTAGGGTTGACAATCTTGCATTCACATCACCAGCTTCCTATGCGGAATTCCTGGGGAAGCCTGTTTTTGTATACTTCCCCAGAGAAAGGACAACCTCAATCTGACATTGTAAGTAATTCATAACACACTTTTCAGAGCAAAATGTAGGGCAGAAAATTGGTTCTCTCCTATCAGTAAATGCAACAGAAAAGAATAGCTGGCATGAGGCGAATTGCCTGAAGCTGGGAGGAGGTTGGATAGCCATCTATCTTGGATTAGATACAACAAATCCTGCATCTTGGCAGGAGGTTAGATTATATGACCCTTGTGGTCCCCTTCTAATCCTATGATACTTCTTAGATGCAATCTGCTGAACCACATAATTGGGGTCCATTGCGACACGCCTTTGTTATCTGGACCATGTGGGTTGTGGTTCAAAATTATTTCTATAGCTTTATAAATGTACATCCCAGCTTTCAAACATAGAGTGAGACCCAAAGGACTTGCAGTCTAAGGCAGTTAAGCATGAGACATGGAGCAGTTGTTTGGAATAGGGAGATCATGGAATTTTAACAGCGAGGAGAAGGAATTGGGAAGGATGCATGAAAGAAGTGGAATTTGCAAAATGATTGATGTGGTAGGGTGGGCTAGGTAGATTAGATCACGAAGATGACTGAAAGCCAGTGGTGATCAGGACTTGCTGCCATCTGATGGCTGCCAGTGACTTACTCAGAATGAACTGAATAGAGGTGTCTACATCACCAAACTCCCTATCCCAGTCTGCCCCTATTATTAGCTTATTGGCATCTGAGAAGAGGTGTCACAGTGGGTGACTGTCCAAGTCTGTTCTGTTTCCCATGGTGTACATCATAGACCCCACACGTCAGCACATTTGGCAGCCTCTGCCCAGTGAACACCAACAACCAAAACAGCAGGGATGTGAGTGACTGACATATTTTCAGGACTACTAAATATACTTGCAAAATCCAACATAAAGCCCTCTTGTGTTGCTGTGGATTTTAATAAGTTGAACTTTCCTAGCAGTAAGGATTCCAGGAGGAATTGGAGATACACACTCCAGCACATTAATGCTTCTGCAGGCTGACAGACAGTGACATCTAGTAATTAATGCCAGGTCATGGAGCACGGAGAGGTAGTCACATGCAATTAGCTATTAAAATCTGGCATGGTTTGATTCCTTTTGTATTGTGATCCTCAGGTGCCCAGAATGAAGCTTGTCACCTAGATTTGCGTAATGTTTATTTTTCTAGTCATCTCCCATTTATCCATAGAAGCAGGAGACTTAGTAGCCGCCCACACTGGCTTCACGAGCTGAGCCAAGCTGAGTCATTCTGGCATTTGCTATCTGTTATTACTGCTCCTTGAGAAAATAGCCAGAGAGCAGAAATAGACTTGATATAATCTCCTACATGTTTGTTATTTTTAACCCTTTGACTGTGTGAATACTGGGGGATTGTGTAGCGTGAGGTTGGTGTATTTCTCTGCTTGTGAACGTGAGGCTAGTATTGACAGCTAGAGACAGACTATGGGTGGGCAGGTGCTGTGAAGGCTAAGCTGTGTCAGTGTGTTACAGGCCTAGAATGCAGCGTCTCCTTCTACTGTAGGCATGAGCCAGCACACAGTTCAGCCACTTCTCCTGCGTCTTGCCCTAGCATTCCCTGAGGCCACATTGTAGTCCATCCAGCAGGGGCATTGCTGGCACCAGGCTTATGGGGCTTGAGCCCCAAGTCCCAGAGCTCAAGCCCCGGGTCTACTGCCAGGTCCGCAGCGGCAGCATGCTTACGCAGCTCGAGCTCCAAGTCCCAGCACACAGAGCCCTGAGTCTTCTCCTGGGCCAGCAGCACTTCTGCCATCTAGACAGCAGCCGTTGCATAATGCTGTTCATCTTCAAATCCTTTATGTACATTCATCCTCTCAGTCACCTGTGAGCTAGATAAGTATTGTTAGCTCTATTTAGCAGATGCTGAAAATGAGGTAGAGGTTGAATGATTTGTCCAAAGCCATAGAAGAAGTCAGCATTAGAGCCAGGACTGGAACTCAGGTTTTGCCTCTCAGTACGAGATCATGCTTCGCCCTGCTATGTCACTCTGTAACCAATACAATATCTTGGGCCAAATCCACTCTGCAACCAATACAATGTTTTGAGCCAATTCCATACCTGGAGTAAACCCCTGTAGTGTCAATGAGGTCTGCTGATTTACTTCAGCAGAGGATCTGGCCTATTGTATGGAAACATTGCTGTTAGGGTGGCCAGCCTGCTGTACTTTCTGATGGCTTGGGGTGGGGGGTTGTGTTTTTGTAGGTGAGGTGGGTTTTCTTGCTGAGGACCGAAGGATAAACGTGGCAGTCACTCGTGCACGACGCCATGTGGCGGTCATCTGTGACTCTCGGACCATCGGCAACCAGGCCTTTCTGAAACGACTTGTGGATTATCTGAGTGAGCATGGAGAAGTGCGGACAGCGTTCGAGTATCTCGACGACATTGTGCCAGAAAATTACTCTCACGAGAACTCTCTTGGTTGTGCAGAGCAAGGGGTGGGGCCTAAAACCAGCGCAACATCTGCTCCAAAACCTCAGTGTGAAGGTCAGAAATCCAAATCGAATCCAAGAAAACCATCCACATGGAAGCCAGTGGCAAGTCCCTTGCAGAATGTGAATGGGGCTAGGGTGAAAGGACCAGAGATGAAGGACAATTCAGGCGAATTCAGAGCCATGATGGTGGAGTTTCTGGAAAGCAGTGAGATGCAGCTGGATTTCCCTTCATCCTTAAACTCCCATGATAGGATGTTGGTACACCAAATGGCTGAAGAATATGGATTACAGCATATAAGCACTGGGGAGGGGAGAGAGAGGTACATCAGTGTTGGCAAGAGAACCACCATCAGCTCCTCTCCAGTGAATGCACATGGCAGTGAGCAAACTCCACCGCCTGAACGCCAAAGCCCCGGGAAGGAGACACTAGCCACTCTGAAGAAGGGAGGAAACAGCATGAGCTCAGGGAAGGTGGATCTGAAAACGCTACACCTGGAGAGAATGCAACGGGAAAAAGCCAAACAGGAAGAGAGGGCCATAAAGAATCAGGAGCTGGGCATCAATTTGCAGGAAATAGCTGGAAGAAAACACAAACATGAAGGAAAAGGTAAGTCCCTCTTTCAGGAATTTCCAGGGCTTTTTCTCTTTACTGTGGGCCGCTGCTTTAGGAAGTGTCACTGTTTCCATAATGAAAGCTAGTCGCACTGCAGGGTTCCCGTTATCACTGCTTCCTGGATTCTTTTCAGAAGATTCTTAAGAAAATTAAGGTGTCTAGCTCCTGCTGAAAATCAGTGAGTATCTAACTCCCTTGAGCTGCTTTGAAAATCCTAACCTAAAACTGTAGTTAAGTTGGACCTCTGAACACTGCACCACTGTGTTCCTGGCTACAGCTTGTTTCTCTGCTCCTGCACCTGGGTAGAATGGGCCTTCTCTGTACAGAGGCCCCCTTTGAGTAAGACTATGTGGGGATAAAAGAGCCCTGGTGGCCCAGGTCAGCTGGCTCAGGGGGCTTCAGTGATGGGGCAAAAAATGGCTACGTAGATATTGAAAATCCACATAATTGTCCAGCCCCAGAGCCCAAGTCGGTTGATGCGGCTAGCTGTGGGATTTTTATCCCCATGTAGTTGACAGTTTCTTTGAGATGAGGGCTTTGTTAGAATTAATGACTCTTCCTGAATTGAGAGCGTGCTGTACTGTCATTCATTCCCATCAGGGTTGAGCTCTGCATATGTCATAGAGCCTGAAACTTGACTTTGAGAAGAGTTACAAAGCTTGTCTCCAAAGAAATAGTTCCTAGGTGACCCCAAGATATTGCTGGAGCCTTGACATGTTTGTCGTGTGGGATGGTTTGGTTTGGGAGGTGCACTCAGATGTCCAAGAATACATTTATTGACGTGTGGCAAAGCTGATAGGAGGGAGTTAGAACTATGTGTCTTTGAGCTAGTGGCCAACCCCTGCAAAGTGCTTGATGCAGTCTCTTTCACCATTACCAGTGACTGCACGAACAATGCCCAGTCAGTGAAAGAAAGCAGATAAACACCAGGGTGGTGAAGAAAAACTGTTGGGAACAATCAGAACAGGTTAAAGCCTGAGATGTGTGCTGCCTACCATTACATATCTTCAAAAAACCCAGCCATACCATTCACGTGCGTCATCAGGGGCATATGCCATTTGCTACATCTCATTGTAGCATGTGGCCCTCAGCAACTGTTCTTGCAGATCATGGCTGGTTGGTGGGGCTTTGGGGCCAAATCCTCTGCTGACGTAATGGGTGATAGAATCTGGAATCAATAGTTGCACTGACATATACTAGCAAGGAATATGGCCTGTTGTCTGTTGGGTTTATTTTATTATGTTCAGGTAAGCTAAACTGCTGTTCTTTTCCCTGGACTTCTAGGAAAAGCTGTGGTTAAAACCAAAGCAGACAACCCAGCTGAAGAAGATGTGGATGCCCTAATTGCTGCAGCAGTGAAAGCTGACAACACATGTGGTTTCCCCAGGTGTAAAGCCAGTGTTGCGACTGTGGGACAGCTCTGCCTACATTGCAACACACGCTACTGCCTCAGCCACCACATCCCAGAGGTATGAGCTCTGTGTGTTTGTTGCAGACAGCCCTGACAAACTGTTTGAGTGCAGGGGAGCCAAGCATTACTGGGAGTTCGCCAGGTGCTCGGTCTCTTGGCCCAGCTCTACCTAAGTTGGAAATTTATAATATGAGACTGTGAAATTGACCTTTCCTCTGGAATGGTCTGAGACTGATTTCCTTAGCAATGCTCTAGGCCTCTCAGAGAAGCCTAAGATGACGGTTCTGCTCCTGAATCTCATCACCCTTTTGTTCTGGATGTACTGCTCTAAATCAAGCATTTGTGAGAAGTGACTGCAAAGAGCATACAGGTTTTGTTAGCAGTAGCTAGGCTATGAAGACCTCCAGGTGACAGTTTCTCCTGCCTTTCACTGATCTCTGACACTGATGTTTCAGACATGCTCTTGACCAGAAGGAAACTAGAAAAGAAGGAAGGATGATCTGGTGGTTAAGGCACTGCATTGGGAGTCTGTAAAGGTGGGCTCAAATCCCTGCTTTCCCCCAGGCTCTGAGGGTGACTTTCAGCAAGTCAGTTAGGGCTTGATCTTCAGAGGTGCTGAGCACTCTGGCCCCAATAAAGCAAAGCATTTAGACACGTGCTTAAGTGCTTTGCTGAATTGGAACTAGAGTGCCCAGCATCTTGCAAGATCAGCCCTTAAAATCTGTCTACTTGAGATCGCTATCTGTAAAATGGGGACAATAGCACTTCTGTCTCCCAGCCGTTGGGTGTGCAAGGACCAGGTAAGTAGCACAGTATGACACACTGGAGCCCTGAATTTCGCTAGGAAGTTGAAGCACTACCGCAATAAAGGTAATGACCATAATGAACACACACCCTGCAGAAAGGTGAGTGAGAAACAGAAGTGAGTCTAGAGGTGATATTTGGCCCCCAAAGGTTAAAAAAACAAAAAACAAAAACAAAACAAAAAAAAAAACAAAAAAAACCCGGAGCATTTGTTTCTGCTGGGTTTTTTATATTTCATTTTTTAACTGAATAGTGTTGATTTGAATTGTTATTGATGGTTTAAAAAAAAAAAAGTCTTCTTTCAGCTTTTTCTCCAGCAGAGACTTGAGAAGGGTTTATTTGCTGTCAAGGTTCAGTTGCAAGATGGTTTTTTTGTTTTCAACCATGAGCAGACGTTTTTCCCCTCTGATCTCAGGTTTTATTATTTTTGTATGTAGGAAATGTACAGGGTGTACAGTGTGCATGTCCTTGGAGTCAGTTAGTAGATGATGCAGTTAGAGAGCACTTAAACCCAAATCGTAGGGTAGAGAGTATAACAATGTGTTAGTGCTGAAATAATGCAGCTCTTTGGAGTTCTTTTCCTCACACTGAGTGTCTGAGTCACTTCTTCTCGGCAGATTTCATCTCAAAATCTTTCTTTCTCTTCAGGTCACAATTAATGCTCAGTGTTCTTGCTCTCCATGGCATCATGTGATGCTTGATGTAGAAGATGCTCTGTAAAAACAGCCATCTATATTAATATCCACTGTGACTATCTCATACAAAAAATTCTTGGTACAGGGACCATCATTTTATCCTAATACCAGCAAAGAAAATTCAATCAGAAGCATTAAGGGATAATAAACTATTGGGAATATGCTGTGATATGAAACAATTTTTTTTTTGCTTTTCTGTGTAGGTAACTAACTCTAGGTGAGCATGTGGTAATGAATCACAGGGCAGTTGCATAAGTAACTTTTAGCATATTCATTGTTTTTAAGAAGACTGATTTAAAAAAAAATCTTTTGAAAATATAAGCTGGCTAGAGCCAAAGTAGGACAGATAACTTTACAAAAAAGGTTAGCATCATTTAGAGATGGGTGATATTTTCCCCCCAGGTAATTAGATGAAAAATGCATTTTTATTGAATTTGGGTATAATTCAGTGAATGGTTTCAGCCCCAAACTCCCCTGAAAACAGATATTTCTGAAATGTCAAAATGATTCATTCTGAAAATGTCATTTCCAAAAAAACTCAATTGTAATTGACATTTAATTTTTTTTTCCTTTCAGTTTTTAGATTTGGTGAGAGAAGCTACTATACTAATTCGCTATGTGCGTGTGTGAGTGAGCAGGTGATGTGAAGTGTACGTGACAGGCCATTGTGATGAAAGAGGTGACTCAACCAATTGCTCCCAAGGAGGCAGCAAGGAGCAATTGGTTGAGTCACCTCTGACACCACAATGGCCTGTCACATGGTACACATACACACCCCTTCTCTGCCCTCATCTCTTTCCCATACCCCTACTCAGACCTGATGGCACATGTGGCACAGTGGTTGGGAAATGCTGATTTAGAGGACCTGGTTTTAAAACAAGTTAGAAATTTTCTCAAGTGTGAATAGGTCCAAACACACGGAAGGAGCAGGTACTTGAATAAAAGGAGCTTTTGCCCCACAAAGTCACTTAAGTGCAACACTTACTTGATATGACATATTTTAGATGCATTTCCTCAGTGAAAGAGAAAAGAAGTGGCAGACATTAACACTGCAGGTTAGAAGACAGGGTTAATATTTCATCAGATGGTAGGAGAAAAATTTAAAGACTCCAGAGACTCAGAGGATGGAGCAGTGATCACCCAAAAGGTTTATACTTTGTGAAGGAAATTCTTAGACGTCCAAAGTGATGATTTAATTACTGTGTGTGTTCTGTCAAGGGGAAAATGACTTCAGTATTATGCTGGCATTACGAGTTCTCAATAACTGGGACATTTTTATGGACTGTGAAGTATACTTGAGCATAGGATTCTGTAATGAGCAACTTCATAAGACACTGTTGCATCTCAGGGCAATTCCAGGCCTGCTACTACAATTACTGTTTTTGTCTCCTACAGATTCATGGCTGTGGGGAGAAAGCCAAAGCACATGCACGGCAGAGAATTAGCAGAGAAGGAATTCTCTATGCTGGGAGTGGACCAAAAGACAAGTCACTGGACCCAACAAAAAGAGCTCATCTCCAGAGGCGCCTAGATAAAAAGCTTAATGAACTGACCAGCCAGAGAAAGAGCAAAAAGAAAGAGAAAGAGAAATGAGGGATTTGCCCTCACAAAAATTTGGATCCCCTCGTGTTTCCATTTGGGGATATTCAAGTTGAACACACAGGGATGGGAAAAGCCAAAAGAGACCTTAAATCTACGGTCTTTGTAAACTGAGCTCTAAAATGAACCTTTTAGTTTGGAAATAAGTATATCTTAGAGCTGCTCTGTGACAGTATAATGTGCCACAAAATACATATCAGTCAAGGCTAACCTAAAAAGCAGTTCTATATGGTTGGGGTTGGTGGAGAAGTTGCTTTGTTTGGAGCAATTATCTTTATGGACATGGTAATAAAAGTATACAGAGAAGATGCACTGAATTACAATAAAGAGTCGTATTAAACACCTTAAGCAGTAAGCTGTCAATGTGGCATTTCAGTGTGATACAACAATAATAAGTTAAATGTCTGCGGGATATGAAATGAGAACCTCATAACCAGTGGGGTGGGAACAATTTAATAGCCTCTAGTGACAATGCATTAAGGAAACAACAACAAAAAAGTAGTATAACCAATTCAGTTTCTCCAGCCCAGAAATCTCCTGCGTGCCCTTCAGAAAAAGCAAAATTTCTGCATCAGAATGAAATGAAATTTTCCAGGTCACTCAATTAGGTCTTTTCTGATAACCAATGTGAAAAGGCAGATGGGACAAGAGACTTCCATCTCTGAGGGGTAAACATTTTTAGCTGTCACACATGCGCCTCCGCTCAACATTTTAAATGAACTGGAATATGATCAGACATATTCCAGAACCTTAACCACAAGGTGCATTGGCTCAGTAGCCAATGACCTCTTGCATGACTGAGAGGACACAGCGCTGAGATATATACCTCCAAAATGCTTGGTGTGTGTCATGTGTAGGAAACACAGCAGCTCATGCCTCCTGCTCACTTCAGTGGCAGGTAGTAGATATTGACCCAGTTTAGGATTTGGGTTATATTTGGAATTATTGGAGGAGGGCAGGAGGAGGTTTAGATAAATATCTGCACTTTCTTTTGCCATATCTCTTTGTTTTTCAGAGGTGGAGTTGGAGCCATGTTCGGCACAAAGGGTGAAAATTCACCTTTGGGCAGGAAATCACAGGACCTGCACACCTCTCAGGTCCTGTCAACAGGGCTTAATGCTGCAGAAAGCTTTGTGTAAGCCTTCTGGTTTGTGGTAGATTCCTGTCTCTCCCCTAAAAAAAGTAAAGATTAGGGCATCAGTTACATCTGAGAAGCCAGAGCTTTTTAACTAAGCTCCAGTAGAGAACATAAGGTGTTCTGTGGCCACCTTGTTTTATGACTGCAGCAAGAAGAGAATCTCCAAAAACTTGGAGTGAAGAGAGTCAGAAAAACATTTTCTTCACTTTCTGAATTCACCAAATCTGAGCTGCACAGTCCAGAAGGAGAGGAGGCAGGAAGCCATAGACCATGCCAAGGATGAGGTGTAATATGAACTTAGTCCACTGCCAAGTTGCAAACCTCCTCCAGACAAAGAATGTGTTTTGCTGAGGCTAGGACTGAATAGATGATCTCTTCAGAAAGTGCCTTAGAAAAATATGGCAATAAAAAAACAACAGCAGCAGCAACAAAGAATTCAAAAAAAAAAAAAAAGAAAATCCTTAATTTTTGGAACTTAAGCCTCAACTGTAAAAAGCAATCAGGGCCAGAACTAGGTGTTCTGGTGCCCAGGGTAAGCAGCTCCAAAGGCGCCCTTCCTGAACCCAGGGCCATATCTGGCCCCCCCACAGCAGCAGAGAGCCAGATTTGTCCCCAGCCACCACTGGCCTGGGCAGCTTGCCAGCTGGCATCTTCCCAGTCAGCCAGCCTCCTGGCCACCCCAGTGGCTTCACGGCTTCCCAGCCTACTGGTTGGCCAGCCTGGGCAGCTTCCTGGCCTACTGGCCAGCCTGGCAGTTTCCCAGCTGGTGGCCCGTGCAGCTTCCCAGCCCACCAGTTGGCCAGCTCCAGTGGCTTCACAGTTGGCAGCCCAGGCAGCTTCCCAGCCCACCACGTAGCCCGGGCAGCTTCCCTGGCGAGTCTCCCAGCTGGGCAGGTGGGGTGTCTTCCCACTTACCTGGCCGCAGGCCATTGGTCCCCGGCAGAGCTGGTATCTGGCATGGCAGCATGGCTGCCACAGGCTTCTGCCCCCCCCCCCCCCCAAGCATGCATCTGAGCATGCTCAGGGGCAGGGTGGGAGATTAAAATCTCCTGCAGCCCCAGCCCCAGGCTGGAGGAATGTACCTTCAGAGTCAGGTAGGGTCTGCGGCTGCCAGCTCTGCTGGTACCCTCTAAAATGCAGCGCCTGGGGCTTTGCCCTGGTTGCCCCACCCTAGTCATGGCCCTAAAAGCAAGCAATGGCAACCAAACTTTGAAGGTGCTTAGCTAAGGTCACCCAACCAAGCTTACCTCTGGTACCATTCCACCCCACATTCTCATCTTCCTTACCTTCAGACCAGTACAATGCAGTCTTTTTAAACTGAAGAATTCCTTGGAAGGGTTTTTGTTGATGCAATCTCCATGTTCCTAAAGACTGTGGGAAATCATCTTTCTACCTGAAAACATTTCCTGCATTTTAAGACTGTTTCCCAGTGGACTCTAGGCCATTGAGTGCTTATATACGCAATCAAGTAAAAGGATGCAATGTTGCCATCTTACGTAAGCTGCCTGTTCAAAGAGGCCAGAGGGGACTCTTCACCCAGAGCTTTATTCCATGGGCTGATAAGCACTCACCACCTGCAGTGGAGTTATTAGGAACTGAGTTACTCAGGACTTCAGATAATGGGACTTCAGTGGAAAAGCTATTTTTCTCTTAAAAAGTCATCTTATGTATTCCTACAGGATGCTGCTGCTTTAAAAGAACAAAAAAGCCAATCTGGCCACAGATCACACTGAAAACCTGGTAGAAATTTCATATTAATGGAGATTAATGATTCCTTAAGCACCACTTTCTGCATGGTGCCTGGGATTTACATACCGTCTCTGTAGCGAGAAACTCAGCACTTATCCTGTACACAACCACTTCAGAGTATTTCTGGTGCTCATGAATTCTGACTGTGCTGGTTAGGATGCCCACAAACAAATTAGGAAGCCATTCCTTTCAAAAAACTCTAGTAAACTCTGCAATAATATACATAGCATAATAATAAGCAACTACCCAGATGCAACCAAAGAGCAGAAACTAAAATTTTATTTGCCTAGACATGGAGTCATCCCTTCTCCCAAAGAAATATTGAACTTCTTGCTGCTTCTGTTAAGTGCCCATATAGAAGCTGTGTGAGCAGCATGAAATTATAGATCATAATCAGGAACAAAAAGAAAAAGCAAAGCAACCCAGAGAGTGGCTCTTTCAGAATCACAGGGAAGGACAGCATCAACAGAGTCTCACATGGGAGAGCAATTGTCATGCTGCTAAAACATCAGTGATAAATGAGAAGTGAGCTGTGGATTAAAGAACTGGGCCAAGTATGTATTTCTAAAGTTGACCACAGCATCAAGGGTCCATAAACTGTCCAAACAAGCATACCCAAAACCCTCTTTGGGGCCTGGGAAGGACCACTCAGCTTCAGGCATCTGAAAATATCACAGCTAAACTGATCTCTTCTCTTAAAGTTTCTAGCTCTTGTCCTTGTGATTGACCTTTGGAAGACCTGAGCCCAACTGCCATGCTCAGTTTTAGTTACTCTAGTGGGCATTAGGGATGCTCCCAGTTATCAGCAATGGCCACTATGGCTTCTAGCTATAACGTGAGATAAATCAAAAGCATGCGAGAGAGTGGTCTAGTGCAGTAGGTTCCCAGGCCTTTTTGTGTGACCCCCCCCCCAGTTAACACTAGGTAACACAGCCCCCACCACATACCCTATTTCCTGACCTATCTAGAAACAAATAGAATGATCATAATACATTAAATAAAATAAATAATAAATTAGTCTTATCTGAGTAAGAAGCTATGGCTTCCCTGGCACAGCCACCACCCTCTTCCCATCCCTCATAGACTGAGGGTATTGGAGTCAGTAGGCACAGACAAGGTGACCAGGACTGGCCCAGGTCTGCTCTGCCCAGCCAGGCACTTGGATTTAGGGTGCTAAATTACCTCGATATTTAGTTAAGCCTCACAGACCTTCTCTAATCTTTGGTGCCTCCCCCAGTGGGGGTTCTACATCCCAAACTGGGAACCACTGATCTAGTACAGGGGTCAGCAACCCAAAAGATGAGCCATTTTTTTAAATTTCTTCAATAACCAAGTGTTTTGAGAGCTGCAGTTGGTGTAACCTATTTGGGTGGGGTGGATGGGGGGGCTGGGCAAGGGCACATACTGCAGGTGAGGAGCCTGGAACCAGGAACCAGCCCTCCATAGGGTCCACTGACGGCAGGGGTGGGGGGCCATAGCTAGGAGCAGACCACCCACAGGGTCCCCTGATGGCAGGAGCCCGGAGCCACGAGGAGGCAGCAAAAGAGCTGCATGTGGCTCTGGAGCCGCAGGTTGCAGACCCCTGAGCTAATAAATGAGACGTGGGATTGAGAACAAGGAACTCCTGCATTCTGATTCGGTTCTGTCTCGGACTTGGTCTGTGGCTTTACTCAGCCTTTCTATCCTTATCTGCAAAATAGGGTCAGTAACACCCATCTACCTCACAGACCAGTGTGATTGCTAATTAGGTAATGCTGCTAACATGCTGCTATTTTAAGTGCTAGAGTTTACTAGAGTACGCATCTGGTCCACTAGCAGATGCGTCAACTGTCCACTCAGCAAACCTCTGAGCCAAGTTTGCTGCACCACAGGGTCTGTTAGAGGAAACTTCTGCTGCCTGCCTACTGAGCCTTCTATGTTGAAGTCTCTCCCCCTCAACAACAAGCATTTTGCTTGAAAGATGCCAAAATAGAACTTGAAGCTAGTAGTGAGGCATCAGAGAGGAAATAAACCAGCCTGAATTGTGTTTCATTCAAGGAGAAAGGTATTGAAACAAAAATGATTATTTCCCATGCAGAAAGGTGTTGGAGCCACTTGGTGTGTGTGATGGACATCAGAATTTCTCCTGATACTTCCTCTGAGCCTGGGAAAGGAGCATTGACAGGTAGACGGGTGCCATGGAAAGACAATTTCCCTTTCAAAAAATAGCTGCCTGAGAGATAAACTAATTTAGTCACATTACAGGGCCCAGCACAGCAACAGCTGGGTTAAAAATAAAATCTGTGGCCCGTGCTATGCAATGAGGCAGATGAGTTGGTAACTGTGGTCTACTTGGGCCTTAAAATGTATAACTATCTGCAAGTACATGGAGACCTGGGAAAATGTATGATGGTCCAACTTCTGTTTGCCTGAGGTGAGATCTGGTTAAATATTTTACGCGGTAGAGCACGGCAGGTCTGGAGTGGGCCAAAGAAGAGATCCTCAACACTTGCTACCATGTTTAGGTCACTGGCTGCTGCCTCTGTTGGCAAGAATGGCATTTAATATGTTACAGGCCCAAGTGCACTGAGTGAGCATCCTGGTCCCTTCTGTGTCATCCCACTTGGCAAATGGCACAGGACAGTGGAGTGCAGCGATGCGTGGTAGCAACACAGGCCTACACTGTGGCGCTCCCTCCTCTACATTAACTAACTTCAAATGAGTCCCTCTCTAAATTTTTGTTCTCAAAGACCTTTGGGGTGATGCAGATTTTTCCAGATGGTTTGCCTAATCCTGTTTCAGTTTTGTCTGTTTCAAGTCCTTTGTGGCGCCCTCTGCTGTTGCCCATGCTGCTGTAGATCTGGCGTAACTGAAGAGCTGGCATAGTTGCAAAATTGTATTTGGCGTTGTTGCAAAATTTTCTGGTAACTAGGTGCTACAGCAATAAAATCATTCTTGGTCCCAGTTTCCCAAAGAGGGAAATGTCCTTTCAAAATTACTCAAGGAAGAATGAGCAGCCAGACTTGCCACACGTCACCTGCACTGTCTCATTTAGAGACACTCCCCTAAAAAAAACAGACACAGGTGTTTGTTTCAGCTGTCGTTATTGCAAGGGTTTCTCACTGGATCCTGCAGCCGACTTCCAGTCCACTCCACTGCCTCAAGGTTGTGGATTGTGCTTGCTAATTGCTGGAAATTACTGGCAAAGGAGCTGTAGAAAGTGTGCAGTGGTGTCTGGCCACCCAGCTTGCCTGTTAACCCTGTGCATACACATTTGAGAAGAAGAACCCAAAACCTTTTGGCTGCAGAAATGCAGGCCTCCTCCCATTCAGTTAATTCAGTGACTGGCTCTGCATGTTCAGCCAGTTAGGCGCTGATGCCCACATCAGCATGGCTGGCCCAGTCCATCTTGTAGAGCAGGCACACACCAGGCAGTAGCGCTGCCGGCCCGGCAAAAAACCCGAGGCCCAGTGCTCTGGGACTCGGGGCTCACACAATGCCATGGGCAGCCTGGTGGCGGACTTGGGCCTCAAGGCCTGTAAGCCCAGCGCCAGCAATGTTCCTTGCATCAGGCTAAGAATGCCACTTCACTGGTCTTTTGCAGGCTGTCTGGGTTATTATCTTAGCCTGACCGTTCCTGAACACGATGCAATTGTGTGCAAAAGTTTTCTGACAACAGCCACACTAAAGAAGGGCTCAATATCATTGTGCTGCTGAGAGTAACAAATATAGTGCTACATAATGGTTATTTATTAACCACTTGCATTGTGGTAGCACCTAGAGACCCACGCTGAGGTCAGGGACCCATTGGTTAGGCACTGGACAAAAACAGCAAGAGAAAGCTCAATCCTGCCCAAAAGGGTTTACAATCCCAAGGCCATGTATCATGCATGGAGCATCACCTTGATCACGTGAGTTTAATGTAAAGCCATTGATAATTCTGCTACCACAGGGACGGGTGCCTTCACATTTCCTGCCTAGCCTGCAGGAATTTGTTTCTTTGCCTTGCAGGAAGTTTTGATGTGATGGCTAAACTGTAATGCAAAGGGGCCTCTCTTCATGATACATGTGGTTGTTAAACCAAGCAGAGGCCCCTGCCTTCACAGCGTAAGTGCAAGTTGCATAAGTGACCATATAGTAAAGACAAACAAGCAAGCAAGAGGAAGTCCACCAAATCCTAGCACTGGCTGTGGCTTAGCAGTGTATAGCCCAGATACTAATTTCACTCCAGTGAGCCATTCCTCTGTATTGCCAACACGACACCCTCATTCATTTCCTGCACCACAGCTCTCCCTCCCAGAGGCTAGAGAAGGTGCAAGCTCTGGCCCAGCAGCCTCACAGCTTGAGCGTTGTTCTGCCACCAGGGACTGCTCGTCTGATTCTGTTTCCCAGCTTGGCAGTGCTGCATGAATTGTGGATAAACTGTGTGTTTGGCAGTGGTGTGGGAGGGCTGCAAAAGAAGGGATGCCAAGCTTGGCCCAGTCACCATCCAGCAGTGCCATATTGGGCCTAGCCACGCCCCCAGGCATGACAGATAGGGTCAAATGTGAGTGCATGCATTGCAACCTGGTGCATGTGGGTCACATGCTGCTCACCCCGCTCTGTCAAGCCAACAGGGTAGAGGCTCTGTTAGCCCTCCATGTTATATTTGCTAACCAGCCACAGTCCAAGCAATTGGCTATGTCTACATGCGGGGGGGTGGCAGGATCGGCTTGGAAGTTGACTTTAAGTCCTGTCGACTTGTTATGTCGCCTTCAGGGTATGTCTGTTCTGGACATGGTGCAGACATACCTGAGGCTGTCCCGCCCCACCTGCAGTCCCAATTGGGCTGCAGGGGCTAGGCGCCAACTCAGAGCCCAATCTGGCCTGGTGAAATTGACTAAGCTCCAAGCCTCCTGCCGGCAGTGGCAAGCAGCCTGGGGCCAGATCGGGCTCTGCACCCCTTACCACAAGGGGCAGGAGCAGGCTCCTAGCTCCTATGGCCTGCTGCAAGGGGCTGGGGGGCTAGATTGGGCTCCCAGCTCCTAGTGGTGGGTGGTGGGAGCTGGCTCCTGGCCCTGCTGCCTGCTGCAAGTGGCTGGGAGCCAAATCTGGCTCCCAGCCACTTGCCAGCACTGCCTGGGGCCAGATTGGGCCCCTGGAGCATGATTAGGCTCCAGGAGCTTGATCGGGACTGGGGGCAGGGCCCACAGGCCTTCCTCCCCTGCAAAGTCAACCAAAAAGCTAAAGTTGACTTACAGGATAGGAGTAAGTAAGTCAACTTAAGAAAGTGCTTATGTCAACTTAATAAATTCTAAATACAGCCCTGGCTTTGGCTAAGTTGACGTAAGCCCCTAGTATAGACAGAGGCATTCAGAGAGCACCTTTTGTCCCCTCTACATATTCTGCCTGATGCTAATAAGTGGTTGGGCTGTGGAAAGGGGTGGGTCGTGTTGACGAAGTCAGATACCACAATGTGTTACTGGTCTAGAGCCAAAAGCTTTCCAACAACATGCAAATAACAACAGAACTATGACGATTTCTTTACACATTCCCCATGTGGCCTTGGCAAGATTGACTAGCATCCTGGCATGGCACTGCAATATTAGTGCTTACTACCTAAGTCCAATGCATGGCATCTGGCTTAAACTTCCTGGGGCCAGAACCTCAGCTGCTGTAAATTATTATAGCATCATTAACTTCAAAGGAGCTGTGCCACTTTATACTGGCTGAGAATGTGGCCCATGATTTTCAGGCCCAGAGACAAGAAGCTAGATTCTCTGCTACCTGTAGTCTTTTACCTGCGTAAGGGGAGTGGGAAACATTAACAAACGAGAATGGTCGCATTTTAAATGCATATTGGCAAGAGTAAATGGCTACCCAACTTCATGGAGAAACAGGTGTAAGAGTGAGCTACTCAGAGCCAAACTCTTCCCAAATATTGTTCATGTCCTTACACACCTTCTGAATCCCAGGACAGCAGCTTGTAGCAACTAGAACAGGTTTGCTTGTAATTCATGGTTCATTTGGTCATCTGTCAGCATGTTAGTGGTTGGACCATAAAACACATGCTGCATCCTGAACCCTGAAGGTTACAATTAGACACTGGCTGTCAGGGTAAAACCAGAACACACGCAGGATGATCTTAGGTCCTGTCTCTAGTCATTTAGCTCTCACAGCAGCATTTATTATGCTGCCACTTAGCAGCACAAGGCAAGGCAACAACCTCTTCCATCACTGGTTAATGACACATAGAGCAAAAAAAACAAGAAACAGGTTCCCTTACCCCATTCGGATGTCCCAAAACATTGGCACAATCCAGGATTCTTCTTGCCAGGAACCCACACAGCATCCAGCTGCTTTATGGGAGAAGTCTTCTAAGATGCAGTGCATTGTTGAGACCAAGTCTCTGCAAGGGCCTCTCACCAGGGGTTAAAGTGGGCCAGAATGCACTGGAATGGTGTTCTGGGGCCCACTATGTTAAGAGGGCCAGCATTTTGGGGCCCCTAAAAATAGAAAATGGGGTCTGAACCCTGCATTCTGGGGCCCACCGTTCAAAAATAGTGGGCTCCTGAATGCAGTGTTCCAGCTCCATTTTCTGTTTTAAGGGGCCTCAGAACACTGGGTCAATTTTTAGGGGGACCCAGCGTTCCAGGACCCCTAAAATAGAAAATTGAGCCAGCGCATTCAGAAGGGCAGGCACCACTCCAACAAGAGGGGAGGTGTGCCTGTCCTGTTGTGACATGCCCGTCACCCTCCCCATGCACATGAGCACGTTGTGCATCCTGGGAGGGGGGAGAAAAAGGCGATTCTCCCCCGTCCCTGGCCCAGCCAGCCCTCAGAAGTCCACACGCCACTGAAGGTAATCTAGTGCAGCGCAGGGCCCAGCCTCCCCTCACGTAGCTCAGCATGGGAGGGGCAGGGTGGGAAGAAGGGGTTGGCGTGGTGGGCTGTGGAGGGGTTTATGGGGATGGAGTGAAGCCAGGGGACCTGGTGGTTAGGAGGGCTGGAGTGGAAATATGGGGGCAGGGAGCTTGGGGAATGGGGGTTGGGGCTGAGGAGGACATGAGGAAGGAGGGGGTCTGATGGGGGGGCAGGCATTTTTGAGGCAATAACTGGAGTAGGAGGGCAGTAGCTAGGGTGGGTAAAGGGGTCCTGGATGCTTGTGAAGTGGGCCCAGATGTGCAGGAAGGAGCCCTGGCAATTTAGGAGATTCTGGGGGTCTGCCAAATTATACTTTAATCCCTGACTCTCACAGGTCAGTTCTGCCCTATCTTCAAGGCAAATGGTTGCAAAAGGATTACAGTGGAGAATATAAAGAGACAATAGCTTTCCTCGTGGCTGTGAGTGTGTGTGGAGGGGGATGTATCTCTGAAGCATAGAGACGATCCAGGCTTCACAGATTATGGCTTAGGTCTAATGATCTCCTACAGAACAGCTTGTGCTCTGTAGTGCATATTGGAGGCAAAGAGGGGCTAGGGAGATGACTGGTGCAATTTTCTGAGCTGTACATTGGCAACTGTCCTTTTTCTCAGCCAGTCCTAGGGAAAAAAAAAGCAGCAATTAGTCTGCTGTCATGTTGGGGGTCTGGGGGTAAAGCAGAAGGGCCTGCGGATCCTTTGAAAATGACATGCGTGACTGGGGCTATCCCAAGGGAATGGGCAGTACTGGTACTGCATGAAGTCTTTCTGCATGTAGAGCTGCCCTAGCCTAGGTCAGCTCACAGGTGAGGTCTCAATATGCTGATGAGACTGGCACATATATGCCAGTGGCATCCTTGTTCATTAGATTAGTCTCTATTACTATGAATTAAATATGTTGGGTGGGGTTAGCCTAACAGCTCTCCCATTGCAGTCAACTGGCATTTTACTCAATGGAAGCAGTGTCAAGTCAGCAGTGATGCTTTGGCAAACCCCCTCACCCTTGATTCCTTTAAGCATCTTTAACAGAGTTTGTTTTTATAGTTGGAAATATCAGTAACATCTATTGTCCCTGGGGCTGGAACCTACAGCACAAGACTGTCCTGGCTAAATTACAGGGACCGAGATAGAACAATTGCACAACAGGACCCAGAACATGACCACACACCTCCATATTCCAGTTCAGGTCATTACACTGTGCCTGATGATGTACCCTGGGCTATGTCTACACTAATAATTTGGGTAGAATTAAGGAGGCTTAATTTGAACTGAATTAGGCCTTGTCTACACTAGACTTTCATTAAGTCGAATTAAGAAATGCCTTAATTCAACTTAATGAAGGCTTAATTCAAATTAATAAGAACCACCTATTAGTTCGAACTAAGCCTTAATTTGACTCCTTAGTTCAAACTAAGGTTGGCATAGACCTGGATTAACCCTTAGTTTGATTTTCTTAAAGTTGAATTAAGGGCAGGTAGGTTGAATTAACAAAGTGGACTAAGTTGACTTAACTTTAAGTTTACTTAGTCCACTTTGTTAATTTGACTTAATAAGTCAAGTTTAGTTCAAATTAAAGTCAAACTTATTAGTTCAAATTAACAAATTCAACCTAACTTTTTCTAGTGTAGACATAGCCCTGGAAGTTTCATTTGGGCTTGCTTTTATGCAAGTGCTGTCCTGAACACATGTGCAATGCTATCACATGCTGCCATCTCAGACGTGGTCATCAACTACGTTGGGCCCTGAAAGGCTGTGTAAGTGTGAGTTGTTGTTATGGAATTGGTGTAAGCATTTGCTTGTACAATGTATGCTGGGTTTGAAGATTATTGACATTGTCCCTATTGCCCTGACCTTTTTCACACTGCTTACCCAGGCAGTGTAGAGTCCGTCCATACAGCAGCCTGGGAAAACACCTTCCAAGTTATGTTCCTCAGTTTCAGCAGCACTCAACCCTAACATTTATCCATCTACTCCCAGGGCCAGTGCTACACGGTAAGCAGCCACTGCATTGCAGCGGGGTGCTGGCATGTGAGGGGCACCAAAAGGGGACAGCGCCATTGTGGTCCCCTGTTGACGTCACTCATATGCGCTGACGTCGCTTTGCTGCGGGGGGGGCGCCACAATCCCCAGCACCGTTCCTGTCTACACCAACTCACTGTGACTTTCCTTTCTTTGCTTTATATGGCTGTGGTGAAACCATTCTCTGTTTTGAGGTGTCTAGCTCTCCAGGACTGTTTGTGTTCCTTGCACGCAGACACTAAAATATCACTCTTCCTTGTTGCCATTCACAGAGTGTTGCTTTCTAGCCAGGGCTTTAGTTTCCATTCAGTTCTCAGCCATGGTGGTTGTTCTCAACCTGATTCCCCCAGCTGGGTGCAGGACTGTCAATATGGTCCAACCAGTCCAGCGAGGATCGGTACAGGGCTGGTGAGGCTACATGTAAAGTCAGGGCTGTAACTATGGCAGGGTGAGTGGGGCAAAGCCCCAGGTGCTGAATTTTAGAGGGTGCCCTGCTGCACAGCCAGCAGCCACAGCCACAGCCCCTACCTGGCCCCAGAGGCACATTCCTCTCCAGGTGCCAGGCTGGGACTGGGACTGAGGCTGCAGGAGTTTAAAATCTCCTGCCTTGACCCCTGAGCATGCTCAGATGCATGCTCAAAGGGAAGGGGGCCAGGGAGAAGCCTGTCTGCAGCCAGTTGAGCTCCATGCCTGGGGCCTGCGCTTGTGCTGCGGACAGGTAAGGGAGCTCCCCCCACCACCAGCAGGCCGCAGGATTCCAGCGGCGGCTGGGAATGGACCCAGATTCCTGCAGCCTGTTGGTGGTGGCAGGAGCACCCCGCCACCTTTGTCAGCAGCTGGGGATGGATCAAGCCCTGGGCCAGAGAGGGGGGCCAGGGGCAGCACATGTGGGGCTGCTTGCCCATGGCACCAAAACTTCTAGTTACAGCCTTGTGTAAAATGTCATGAATGTTTTAAGGCATGTCCAGAGCTACAAACTGCTAATGACTTGGAAACATTCAAAGAGCAGCAACATTTGAAGAACTAGAGCAATTAATTTTGGGGGAGAAAAACTGGCCTTCATTAATCATTGAGGACAATGGAGTTAAACCAGGAATTAACTCAGTCTAATGGGCTCAGTTTTAATCTACACTCAGGCCACTTTATACTCATCTGACCAGCTGAAGTGGATATTAATTCTGTGATAACTTTGCACTGTCTAGATGATAGGACAGGGCCTTAGTGTGGAGAAAAATAAAGTTCAGTTTCCAGGGGTCTCAAACTCAAATCACCACGAGGGCAGCATGAGGACTAATACAAGGCCACATGAGGTCTAGTAAGTTAGCTGAGGGCTGCACCACTAAAACCTTTTCATACAACGATATTGCAAATAGCTGTAACGATCGTGTTGTCATGGGCTGCTGGAAATAGCTTTAGGGGCCGCATGCAGCCCACGGCCCAGGTGTGTGAGATCCCCTGGGCTAAACTATGATAAAAGTGTAGGCAGTACCTGTCCATGAGTATCTAAATGGTGTAAACACCAAGGAGAGAGAAACATTGTTAAGTCTAGTCCAAGAGGAAATAAGAAGGAATGAGATGGAAAATTAAGCAAAGGAAATTTTAGACTGACTGTTAGGAACTCTGGTGAGCTCTGCCTAACTATGAAATTAGATTGCCTAAGGGAGAGGTAGAAACTTTGTCGATTTAACCATTTTAAATGAGAATGGACAAAGCACCAGAGTACATTTTACATGCCCTTATTGGAACAACGGACTGGCATTTAGGTGTCTGTGAAATATTAATGTTTTTGCATGTGCTCGCTTTTGCTATGCAGAAGTTAATGCGTCCACCTTCTGTCATTAAATTATGAAATAAAACCTAGCCTTTCTACTGTACATTGTTACAAATGGTGTTTTGATAAATTTAGCAGCCTAATCTTCCTAAGGCTAGAAAGCAGAGGGTTCCCAAAACTTTTTGGCACCATGGCTTCATTTTAAAAAATTATTTCCTTGTGGGACCCCAGCCAGCATAGCAGGTGCCACAGAGTAAAATAGCATCCTCCACACATCATGACTTCACATGCACCATACGTGTGAGGTATGCCACATGGGAGACACCACTTTGTGCCACAAAATGCCATCTTTTACAGGGTAAGCTCATGAACAGAGTGCATGTTAAGTCACACTGTGTGGAACACACCATTTTGTAAAGCAAAACGGTGTCCTCCTATGCACTGTGACATCACATGCACTGTTCACACCAGGTTAGGCTGTGTAGACAAAATTGGCATCCTCTACACACTAGGGATTGCCTTACCACCACGTGCTAATAGCATGATTCCCATTGGGAGTTATGCCCCAAAGCTTGGGATCCACTGTTGTAGGGCAAAGATTGCTCTGTGGGTCATGGATAGGGTTACCAGATGTCAGGCAAAAGGAAGACATGTCCTCCTTTTTATCTTCGCGTCCTCCATCCAGCAGGCATTTTAAAAATACTTGATTTTTGTCTGGCTTTTTACTTACATGGGTTAAAGTATGCTGGAATGCCCTGGAACACATTCCAGGGCTCCCTAAGCACAGAAGAATATTACATTTTCTCCATGGCTATGTTCACACACAGGCATTATTTCGATACAAGTTGTGTCGAAACAACTTGTATTAAAATAATGCCTTATTTTGAAATAACTTAATTCAAATTAACAGTTTGTTAATTCGAATTAAGGAAAAAAGCTCAAAGCGAAATAGCAGTTTCAGGCAACAGTTATTTTGAAACAAGTCACTGTTGTTTCGAAACAGCGTGTTCAGACTGCATTGTTTCGCCCCCCCAATGGGGTTTAAGTTGTTTCGAAACAACACCGTTGTTTCGTAACAACGGGTGCCATTGTTTCGAAACAACCATGTGTCGTGTGAACAGGGTATTTCTTATTTCGAAACAACCTCTGTTGTTTCGAAATAAGAGTGCTGTGTGAACACAGCCCATGTGTCCTCCAATATCCTCCTTCCCTGTCCTCCTTTCTGTGCTTTGGTATCTGGTGTAAGGCAGGCTTAGAAGCTGTGCCTAACAGCTTCTGAGGGGGGCAACTAATCTGCATGGGTTTAGTACTTGCATGAGCACAAAAAACATGTTAGCATAAATACACTCTGGGTGCAGGGCAATATGGGTAGTGTTATTTGGGGTTAATCTGATCACAAATCTGTCAATATCTGTAATTCTACTGAAAAGAAACATGAAATACTGTCTTTTGTAATATGCTACTCTCTTGCTTGATCAAATTCTAGTTAAGTTAAAGGATAAAAGTTACCCTTAGCAGGAAAAAAATTTGTAAGAGAGACCACTGCCTGTTTCAGACTGAAGAAAGGGTAAGAGAGGGGTAGGCGTGCATAGCTCAGTCTGGAGCTATGCTTGAGGCATTTGCCTTACTCCCTGGCCCCATTGTCAAATGATAGATCTGGGTGGGCTTCTTTTGAGGCCTTTCTTTGTTATTTTACTGGAAGAAGCTGTTTCCAGCTACTTGAGATTTAAAAGCTGAAACCACTGAGAGAGGCAGACTCACTCTCTGGGCTGAAATAACTAAGTGAGGAAAATCCTCTCTCTGAGCTGAATTGCTGAGGAGGAGCAGCAGATGGAATGAGTGACCTGCGGGTGGAGCCAAGGGAAGGTGAGAGTAGCCAGCAGCGGGCTGGATGGTGTGAATGACATGTGGGTGGAGCTGGCAGTCAGCAGGTAGAGCCAAGGGATAGTGCTAGTGGACGGAATGAGTGACCAGTGGTTGGCGCTGGCAGACAGCTGGCATGAAAGACACTCCCTACATACCCTGGGGTTTGTTGGGAGCCTATTTAGCACTGATTCTTCAGATCAGTGCCAATTTTGCTAGTGAGTTCACATTTGCTGTTATGATGTGTGGGATCATGCTGGGAACCTGTTTTGCACTGATCCTCCAGATCAGTGCTGGGTTTAGTATTAAGTTGACATGTGCTGTTATGCTGTGCGGCATCATGCTGGAAACCTGTTTTGCACTGATCCTCCAGATCAGTGCTGATTTTTGTTATTGGGCCTTTTACATTATGTTTTTATTACTATTAAAAGTTCTGTATACTACACTCAGACTCATGCTTGTGAGTGGAGAAGCATTACGCTTTCTGGGTGCCCAGGGAATAGTGCATGATTTCCCAGAAGATTGGGTGGGGGCTCAAGCTGGGTGGTGCTATAACATTACTTGGAAACCCCTAGATATAGAACCTAGCCCTTGTTCTGCCAGCCTGCCCTGGCAGAAGGGTTACACTGGTAACCCTAGTCATAGATCACATACAGTCCTTAAACTTATGTTCAGAATTATGGGGGAGCCCAGAATGTGGACAGCGCTCCAATAGAGAGATTGGAATCTGCATATTCGCACAGTCACTCTGATGGGAAGCATTGGGATTAATCGACACAAATCAAATTGCACTCAGAATGGAACAGAATGTTTTATGCAGTAGTTTTAATACTCAAAGCACCTAAAAATGCTTCGCAAAGCAATTACTTAGGTGCTGGCAGGGTCAAGCCTGTGCAAGAAAAAAGAGCAGACACAGTGTACTCAGCAATAGCCCATCCACAAACTTGAGCACCAGAATGAGATTAATTGGAAAGGCTCCCATTTACTTCTGTGGACATTGGATTGGGCCCTTACTGCGACAGAGAGATTTGATCTCTTGTTTTCCCACACACAAACACACAATATTTTGTTTTCAGACCATGACATCTATCTGGACAAGCATCAAGGACCCCAGCTGAATTTAATGGCTCATCCAAAGGACAGCATTGCTAACAATCCAACAGTCCCTTAGTACTGCAGTCTCAGCACAGGGAATAAACCCAAGACTGCACATGAGGCCTGAAGCTGGCACCATGTGGCTCAGAAGCAAAATTAATTATCAAGTGTCTTGGAAGCCCATGTACTAAGATCAGAACAAGGTAAATAACTCATAACAAATCATTCACACGGTTAATTTCACCTCTTTTGCTATTTGCAACAGTTCAAAAGCACACTGCAAAATCTGCATGTTTTCATTATTAGAATTTATCTGCAAATTTCTTCAGTGAATAAGTCGTGGCCTGCAGTCATAAATAACCCATTCATTATCCATAGACCATAACATAAATCATGTAGATAAGTTCTTTTTCTGACTGGACTTGGAACCAGCCACTATCAGCATCAACTGTAAATGACATGTTTGAGTGTGAAACTGGCATCATGGACCTCCAGCTTTGTTTTCTAGAATTGTTCAGTGGTGGAGATTCAAATGAGCCTTCTTCAAATATGCTGATGAGTAATGCTTCTTCTCTAGCGCATATTCAAGAATTTGATTGGCCACACTCACTCAGCTCTCACTAATGTCAACCACAGCGAGGATCAAGGTTGAAATTTCAATCAACACTTGACAAAGGGTTGGAGGATGATCAGGAAGTATTTTCATAAGCACTGGGCTCTCTATTCATTTATTGCACATTGAAAAAAGAAAGGCAATTTAAGGGGGGATACTACATTTTTTTTCAGTCCATTAGATAGCCCATGATAGTAAACCCTGTGTGGGTCGCTTTACCTTTCTGGTGACTATATGTATAGCACTTTATTGTTTCATTTCTTAATAATTCCTTGTTCTTTAGATTATGGATATTGTAAGCTCTGTGGGGCAGAGTGTCTTTTTGTTTTATGTACAGCACTGCTCACAATGGGGTTCTGGTCCATGAGAGGGGTGTGTAGGTGCTAGTATGATACAAATTACCACTGTTAATAACAGAGGCTTGTACTCTTGGCTCCTGAGTTCAAGTCCCACCGTTGACAAGCTATCTATGGTACACTAACCTTTTCTCTGTCTTAGTTACAGGCAGCCTCTAGGGTGTGTGTCTCCTAATTGCTTTTAATGGGGACATCTGCCCCAAGCTCACTAGTGTTCCACACTTGGAGAACCTAGGCCAGATTGGCACTTCAGACTGCTGGGTTAATCCAGAATAACTGTTGAAGTGAAAAGTTTTTAGATATCCTGGTTGTGTCTATGATGATACAGCTGTGGCCTTCCTTCCATTAGTATCTGAGTGCCTCACAATCTTTAATGTGACAAGTTCCCGGGGGGGGGGGGGTACCCGTGTTAGTCTATTCCAGAAAAACAAAAAACAAAAAAAAAAAAAAGGAGTTTTATGGTACTTCTAAAGCTAGCAAAGTTAATGCTGCATAAGCTTTCATGGGTGTAAACCCACTTCATCAGATGCATGAGATGGAAAATGTTGAATGTCAGCCATAAATATGTACATACAAAGAAAGGGTGGGTCACAAGGTAAATTAAAACTTCCAGCAGGGTAGACTGCTAACTTATCTCTATGGAGTAAACAAGCTTTGTTTTGATTCAAACTGTGTGTAAGAGGAAAAGCAAGAGCTGTGATGAATGAGAAGGGTGCTAGAGGGAAAAATCACCTTTTGTAATGACCTAGCCATTCAAAAGCTCCAGTCAAACCCAATTTGAAGCTATTGTGTTTGGATGTGAATTAGTTTTACAGTTTCATGTTCTGATTTGTTTTTGAAATTTTTTTGCTGAAGTACTGTAACTAGTATGTTTTTTACAAGATAGCCAGGTACACTGAAATGTTCTCCTACTGGTTTTTGAATGTTACCATTCTTGATGTCTGATAAGTCCAATTATTCTTTTGCATAGAGACAGTCCAGTTTGGCCAGTGTACCTAGCAGAGGGGCATTGTTACCATATGATGGCATAGCTCATTGGTAGATGAGCAGGTGAATGAGCCCAGGATGGAGTGGGTGATTTGGTTAGGTTCTCTAATGAGGTTGCTTGAGTAGACATGTGAGCAGAATTGGCAACGGAGTTTGTTGCAGGGATAAATACCTGGCTTAGTGTTCCTGTTGTATGTGTGTAGTTGCTTGTGAGTATTTGCTTAAGGTTGGGGGGGGGGGGCTGGCTGTAAGTAAGGAGTGACCTACCTCCCAAGGGTTGAGAAAGTGTGAAGTCGTCTTGTAGGATAGACTGTGGATCAGGGGTCTAAAATACATGGCCAGCAGGCTGCATGCAGCCCCTAAAGTATTTCCTGTGGCCTGTAAAGACACTATCATTACCGATATTTGCAATATTGTTGTATGAAAATGTTTCAGTGGTGCGGCCTTTGGGCTAACGTACTATTCCTCATGTGGCCCTTGTGGTGATTTGAGTTTGAGACCCCTGCTATAAATCTTCAATGTTGTACTGGAGAGGTTTGACTTTGGGGACTGTAGGTGATGACCAGTTGCATTCTGTTATTTTTCTTGCTGAGCTTATCCTGTAATAGTTGACTTCCGGCTGCCTGTCTGGCTTTTCCAATCTGTTTCTTCACTTTCCCAGGTAGGTATTTTAGTGTTGGCTGTATCCAACAGTGGTGTGTCCTGGATGAAAGCTGAAGGGATGTAGGTAGGTTAGGGGTTGGTAGGCTTCTGGTATGGGGTGCTGGTAATGTGGCCCATCACTTATTTGTACTATAGTGTCCACGAAGTGGATTTCCCATGTGGACTGGTCCAAGCTGACGTTGATGGTGGCATGGAAATTGTTGAAATCTTGGTGGAACTTCTCAAGGGCCTCCTTTCCATGGGTGCAGATGATGAAAATGTCATCAGTGTAGCATAAGTAGAGGCGTGGCACTTGGGGATGAAATCTGAGAAAGCATTGTTCTTAGCAACCACAAAAATGTTGGCATATTGTGGTGCCATGCAAGTATCCATAGCAGTGCTGCTGACGTGAAGGTATCATCTTCAAGCCTGAAATGGTTGTGAGTGAGTGCAAAGTCACCAAATTCAGCCACTAGGTGTTGCTTTAATGTAATCATCTTCACAACACCCCTGTGAGGTAAGGGAATGCTACCTACCTCATGTCACAGATGGGAAACAGACACTAACTAACTAAGCGGCTACCCAGGCAGTCTATGTCACAGCAAGGAACTGAAGCCTGTCTCCTGATTCTCAGAGTAGTTCCCTCACCTCTTTTCAAAGAATGGCACCATGACAGTGCTGCTGTTGGGATGTACGTTACCTATCTTTTTCTGTGAGCTGAAAGACCCTTTTTAGTCACATCCCTGGCAAGTAACAGAGGGCAGTCAGCACCACTGAATGGGATAGAGGGAAGGGGAGAAAAGTAAGGAGGAGAATGGGGGGAGGTTTGAGAGAGCAAGAAAGATGTAGTGGGGAAAGACAGAGAAAGAGATTGTGTGTGGAAGAAATGAAAGAAAACCCATGCAAAATGAAGATTTAATCCTTAAATGAGAATCATCTTTAAAAGCAACGGACCCATGCAGAAAGAAAAACACCATCTATTAAGTATTCTGCATCTATAATTATTTGGACATTATCTTTAATCAAGGATAAATTGATCATTCACACTCATTTTGCTCAATTCATTCAAGCCATTCAATACCACAGCCATTAAATTCATCATCTAGCTTCCCAAATGTCACTTGCTTTCTAGTAAATATACCAAATCCACCCCCACACTCTCCTGTCATGCTTCCCAGAATATTCTGCAGACAAAAAAAAAACAAACCCACAGTCTGCTTGTTGTCTGAGATAAATGTTCAAAGGAGCTTCATTAAGAGAGAGTGACACTTCATCACTGACCATCTCCTAAAAAAGTAAAACTGAGTCTGATCGTTTATAAAGCAAAAGGAGGCTTTCCCTGCTGGCCATCCCCACCATCCTGTGTGTTCAAAGGCCACGGCATTCACGTGGCACTGGCGCGAGTGAGTGCATAGCATGGGACGGGGAGGTGGCTGATGAACTCACACTCTTTTTACACCTGTTAAGGCCATTAACTGCAGTGGTGTTGCTCCAGATTTTTTATTTTCTTTATTGCCTTTTCCTGCACTGCTCACTTGGCCTCCCTCACAAGATTCGACTGCTCCCACTTTGTGCCTTGGCCCTTTAGCCAGGTCACTGTCATTGTCCCCTTCCAGGGCCTTGTGTAGCAAAGCTTCTCTGTGCTGTGTGTCCCTGACAGTCTTCCAGGAAGGGCCAGCTCTACTGTGAGGCAAGAGACAACCATGGCTTCAGGTGACAGTTCTTAGGGACGCCTTGTTCTGCTGAAGATCAGGCTGGCTCCTGCCTCTTCAACTCTTTCCTAGCAGCTCAGGCACTGTTAGCCAAACTGCAGCTTAAGTTATGTAGGCAGAGTGCACTTTAAATCCCTCTGCAGACAGACGCTGGAGATCTATGCACTTTGGCAAACCATTTTCTGGGACGCCATAACCCCTTGAGCCGGCCCTACTTCCAGGTCACTGCTCCTCAGTGATGCAACTTCCACATTGACTGGCAGGGGAACCTAGGCCATGTCTACACTAGAAAAAGTTAGGTAGAATTTGTTAATTCGACCTAAGTTCAACTTTAATTCAACCTAAACTTGACCTTACTAAGTCAAATTAACAAAGTGGACTAAGTCAATTTAAAGTTACGTCGATTTATTCCACTTTGTTAACTAGCCCTAACTGCCTTTAATTCAAACTTAATGAAGTCAAATTAAGGGATAATCCAGGTTTTCACCAGCCTTAGTTCAAACCAGGGGTCTCAAACATGCAGCCCGTGGGCCACATGCAGCCCCTAAAGCTGTTTTCTGTGGCCCGCAATGATATGATTGTTACCGTTATTTACAATATCATTGTATGGAAAGCTTCCAGTGGTACGGCCCTCGGGCTAATGTACTAATCCTCATGCGGCTATCTACTAGTCCTCATTTGGCCCTGGTGGTGATTTGAGTTTGAGACCCCTGGGTCAAACTATGGTGTTGAATTAAGGCTTAGCTCGAACTAACAGGCAATTTTTATTAGTTTGAATTAAGCTTTCCTTAAGTTGAATTAAGGAATTTCTTAATTCCACTTAATGAAAGTCTGGTGTAGACAGGGGCTAATTTAGTTTGCATTAAGCTTCCTTAATTCAACCTAAATTGCCAGTGTAGACATAGCCCTAGTGTTACCTTCTACAGTAGGTTCCAGCCCAGAGATTGTACAACCACCAGCAAAGGTCTGAACTATCCTAAATCCTACTGCTGTTTCCCTGGACTGCTTCCTATATAGCCTGCATGAGGCTTTTCCACTGTCTTCTGAAGGTAGCGAGAGGGCCTGAAGACTGTCTCCCTACAGCACCGTTCTGCTCTTAGACCCAGCTACCTGGCTTTATACAAGCCGCCCTCTTCCTGTCCAGGTGAGCAGCACCCTTTAGTCCTCAGTGCTCCCTGGCTCCTCCTCCAGGTACAGCCTAGGCCAGTGGTTCTCAACCTCTGTGTTAGGACACATTACTGTGTCACCACCAGTGCCGGATTCCCCATTAGGCACTGTAAGCACAGTGACTAGGGTGTATGAAATTTTTAGGGCCTACGAAGGAGGGAAAAAATTAAAAAAGCAGAAAAAATAAGGAATGGTTTAGCATTAGAATAGTTTAAAGTGCATCATGTCAATCAACATAATTCAATTGGCGTTTACCCCCCTTTTTGCACATTTCAGAAGGAAAGTGCCTAGGGCCTGCGAACACCAAAATCCAGCTCTGGTCACCATGCAGTGATAAGTATGTTGCAGAGAGCTGTGCAAATGGCTGGATTTGGCCTGGAGGAGGTAGGCTCGTGTGTCCTGTAGGCTCCCAATATGCCACCAAGTGTTTTGTAGCCTGCAAAAGGTTGAGAGCCACTGGCGTAGGTGATTAACTGGCCCATCTAGCCACATTACCCCGTCAGATGTTGGTGTGGGGTGAACACCCCCTCACACAGCCCGTAGGAATTTATAATCTAAGTGTGATACACAAGCCAATAGCTGGCCACAGATGAGTGAGTACAAGGAGCCAGTATTGCTCAGCATGATTGCCAGTGGCCTCTGTATTATACCAACAGTCTAATTTAGCTATTATCCAGCTTTCCATAGCCTCCTGGTGAAGGAGGGTGATGAGCTAGGTTTGCAACTGTTTATGGAGACTACCTCCCAAGTGTGAGGGGCCACATAGGAGGAAGCACTACGACGCTAGTTTGAAAATGTAACAAGTGTGCAATGCAGGCTGACATGCTGGCTGCTTGGAGGTGAGCCACACTATGATGTTTT
>ML682025.1:5686901-5815320 GCA_007922195.1 Podocnemis expansa
CACCTCCAAAATCCACCCCCAGTACCCACTCTCCTGTCCCCAATATCCACCCCAGCCCCCAATACCACCCCCAAAATCCACCCTCAGCTCCCAATATCCACCCCCCCAATACCCACTCCAAGCCCCTAGTACCACCCCCAAAATCCACACCTAGCTCCCCAATACCCCTCATTATTACCCCCACCCCCAATATGAGCCAGCTGTCCCAGTACTTACTGGGGGAGTGGCATGGCACCAGAGGAGGCTGTAGGCCCCGGGTTGGGCTGGTAGTGTGGCCTGGGCCCAGCTGGGGTTGGGGGAGTGGAGGCATGCCCCAGTTTGGGGTAGGGCCTTGAAGGGGAGGGGTTTGGGGTGGAGTTTGGGGCAGGGCTTGGGCCCTGCCCCAGAACACCCCCATCCCCTCCCCTGCCCTGCTGGAATGCAGGGAAATGCTGTTCCGGGGCCCCACTATTTTTAGGGGCGCAGCATTCTGGCCCCCTAAAAATAGAAAATGGTGCCGGAACGCTGTGTTCTGGAACCTGCTGTTTTTTTAGTGCTGGGCCCTGGAATGCAATGTTCTGGCACCATTTTCTATTTTTAGGGGGCCCAGAATGTTGAGCCCCTAAAAATAGTGGGCCCTGGAAGAGTGTTCCAGCCATTCCACAGTACTTTAACCCCTGCTTGGCAAGTTCCAAAGGGACAGCCATGTTAGTTTAGTTCAGCCAAAAAAAACAAATGATGTGGTATTTTCTTCCATGAAAGCTCATGTGATAAATAAATCTGTTAGGGTATGTCTACACTTCAAAGGTTAGTTCAAATTAATTGAATTTGAGCTAATCATCAATTTGGACTAATAATTATTAGTTCTAATTAATTTAATTCGAATTGACATGGCCACACTAGAAACCTTAATTCGAACTAGTTTGTCCATGCACAGGCTTTGCAAATTCAAATCAGGCAGGGGGCGCTATTGCATATGGAAAAATCAAGCTGTGGTTAATGCTAACAGTTAATTCGAATTAATATGGCTACTTTGGGTTAATTGGAACTCACTAGTTTGAATTAACCATCAAGTCTAACTTAAGGGAGGTTTCATAGTTTCGAACTAGCCTTTCCTTAGTTCAAACTAAGGGACCTCCTTAGTTCGAACTAATGAAAGCAAGTGTGGACATGCACTAATTTAGTTCAGATGAAGCCTCTTTAATTCAAACTAAATTGTAAGTGTAGCCATACCCTTAGTCTTTAAGTGCCACAGGACGCCTTTCTTCCTAGGTACATAGGTTTGCCATGGTGATGGATGGGAGTTGTTTTTAGAAGGTATGAAAAACCTGTTTGACTGGTTCAGTTTAAGTATAATAAAGGACATAGTACAGGGCTGTCATATATGTTGCTTCAATAATCCTTGAATATAAGATCCTACATATTATCCACTAGCAAACAGTGGATGTGATTGACCTTGCTAAGCCCTGAAAGTGTGTACAAGTAGCTTATGTTTAATGTACGAGGAAAGGAGAGCTGGTGGAGGACGGCGAAGAGGTAACACAGCAGGCTAGGAGACTGCTCCGAGCATGAATAAGAACAGAATCAGGGCCCAGCGCCCTGCCAGGAAGAGTTTACATGCCATGGGCCAGATCCTGCCCGCAGCTCTGAGCACCAGTGAAAGCTGCCCAGGCACACTGCTCTGTAGGAAGTTTGGTGGAGCCTAACACAAGGTGAGGGCATGTAGTTCCTCCTTTAGTGGTGTTGATGCTACTGGTCCAGGGGGCAGAAAGGCCCCTCTTTGATTTGCTGAACCAGGCTGTTTGCAGCATTGTCAGTTAGGAATGGCAGGCCAAACACCCACAGCTGGGGTAAATGAAGTCAATGGTGCTCTGGTGATACGCTCTGTCTGAAGAGCTGGCCCATCACTGAGACAACGTATCACTAAGAAGGGATTTTTGTGGACTCCTGACAGTAACATTTTTACAGTCATTACAAATTCGCTGTGCAAAGCCTCAGCTCTGCTTTAGGAGGCAGTGACAGTAGCATGCAGCTGCTGGCTGACTGACAGCGCCAGCGAACCACACACTTGGGTGACAGCTGCTGTGCTGGAGATGAGGCATGTAGCAACTTCTGACACCCTCAGGGAAGAGGTGTGGGATGGAGGGGGCTGATTTGGATGCTGTTTCCTGAGCTGAGCAGGAACTTTTCACTAACCAGGCCTTGGCTTGTGGAGGCATGGCTGGAAACTCCACACATGGCTAAAACAGCTCTAGGAAAGGGCCCTGGTTATTCATGGCCATCTGTGCAGAAGCAGCCAATGGGAAGAGAGGAAATGTCACTTCAGGCTAATAGAGCAAGTGAGGTGGACCGTAAAATAGCACCACCCTGTCACTGAGACTTAGATGCATGTAGGTGAGGTCAGCAATGGAAAATAGTGACACCAAAACAGGTGAGCAAAAAATGGTTGTTAACATGCAGGTAAATGGTCAGCCTTCCTTGAAGCAACATAGGCCAAGCACTGTTTTACTTTCCCCAGGCTATGTCCTCAGTTATCTCTGCACAGGGGGCACTCCCCTCGCTCCACACCCCTCTACATTTCTTCATCCTTTCTGCTACCATCACTGGGAATTCCTAGGCTGGTGGCAGCCTGGCTTCACTCCAATGGTATGGTGGGAACATAGTGGGCCATCTCCTCTGCTGGTGTTGATGGCCACAGCTCCACTGACTTCAGGATGTGACCCTGTGGTCCCAGAGTGTCAAAACCTCCCTTACTCCCTATACCTTGCAGGGGCAGCTCCTGTTCCTGAGCGGGATACGGACATCTGGCTGCTCAAAAATTCATAGAAATTCACTTTGTAGTAGCCTCCTTCCAGCTGGTTTGCTGGGTGTGGGGAATCTGAAGGGTAAGCATTAGGCATGCTCTGAAAAGCACATCTACAAGGGCCAGCTCCAGTGCACATTAGGCAGGAGCTGGTTGTTTGAGCTGCCTGCATTGTAGCTGTTGGGATTTGGTGTGTGCTAAGGCTCTGAGTAGTTCATTAACTGAATGGGTGTGTCAGTATGTAGGCCCCTCCACCAGAAACTAGGCACTAGCGGGACATAGGCCCCTACAGCATTGAGCAGCTAAGCAGTGTTGTTTGAGGCCATCCATAGTGTCTAATGAGGCTGATAGATACCTAAATGCTTCTGTGACTCTGGCCCTTAGCTGCTCTGTGCGGGTAATAGAATGGCTCTACCTCATAGAGGTACTCTGATACATGTTAAAAGGTGTGAGGGCTTAGGCACTATGGTGATGGGGGAACCAGATAACCTCCCAAGCTAGACATGTCATCCCTTGATGGCCAGGAGTGTAAATACCTAAGTACGGAAGTTGCAGCGTGAGCCTTAGAAACCAAGTCACATAAGGCCCAGTTCAGTGCTTTAGCTACTAACCCATACCACTTCCCAGGTTTTACACAAGATGGCATCTACGCTGAGACAGGTCATGTTAGCAATAATGGGGACAGAAAAACAAGTGAGGCAAAAGATGTGTTTGCTTAGTATGGTTGCTACAAAAATCTGGTCTCTCTCTCTCTCTCTGTGTAAATTTATGTGACTGTGTTAGAGATCCTGCTGCACCTTTCATTGGCCTCTCAGGGGCTGAAGCTATCTGTTCTCAGTATCCAGTCAGAAAGCCAGAATGAAGCTCACTGATTCCCTCTTTCCTTGTGTTCTGTCTGTGGTCTCTTCCTAGCTTCAACTGTTGGGCTTGTTTGTCATGCCAATGCCAGTGTCTGAAGCAATTCATTGTAAACCCTTGGGCTTCACAATAGAAAAATAGCCTAGGGTTAGTGAGAGGGGGAGGTGACAGGATGCAGTTCCCAGCAGCAAAGAAACCAGCAAAGCTGGAAGAATTATTTGCTTATCCTTAGCAAAGGAATTTATATCACTCCTTCTGAATGCGACCCTGGCCCTAGCAACTGCACATGTGAAAGGACGTGAGTGTATGGGGTCTTCAGGGCTTCTGCACTTCCTAAGGCAATTGGTATGGGGACCAATCCACCTGGAACAAGGGTGCCTCCTCAGGTACAGAGCAGATTGGGGGTGTGTGGGGGGGGTAAGTGTGGTTGCATTAGAGGTCAGTGAGTGTGCCAGCTACTTAATGAAACCAGACTGTGTTACTTAGTGAGAGAGAAAGGGGAGGTGTGTGAGGAGAAGGAGATCAGAGAAAAGGGAGGGTATGGGGGACAGACAGAGAAGGAAGGGGAAGTGGAGAACACACGAGATGGAGAAAGGGGTATGATGCAAAACAAGGAGGAGGGGGTGAGGAAAGAAGAGAGGCAGATAAAGAAGGGCTGAGGAATGAATGGGAAAGGCCAAGGGAGGATTAGAGCAGGTAGACTTAGTGGGGCAGATTCTGCTCTCACTAACCTCACTGCAAATCCAGAGACACCCCCATTGTCTCCAGCTGAATCACTATGGGTTTCCAGCAACAGTGCAATAAATAGACTGTCACCCATCACTGTGGTTGCAGGACTTGGACCTCCAGGGACCACCCCCCACCAATGCCCTCACTTGCCCTTGCACCCATTGCTACAGAGTGTTGAAGATGGTCGGTAGCCTTTCCATTCGCTCCAAGAACAAACTCATGCCTAGGTGGTTTTTAAACTATGTGGCTTCTAATTTTGTATTTTCACCTGGAAGTTGCACCACTCTCCTTTCCCTGCACCGGAATGGCAACAGCCATGTGTTTGGATCATTACCTTTATCTCCCCATTAAGTGAAGCTGGTGGTCCCGGGAGTGGCTAGTGACGGGCTATAAAGCCTTTGCGTCTTCAGCATTGCTCTGTATCCACCTTGGTGGCTAAAATCTTTGGCTATCGTATGGCTCTTTGATGGAAAAGGGTTGTTTTTTGCAAGGGCAAGGTAGACTCTAAAGCACAAATGCATCACTGAACCAATGCTTAGTATGTTGTCTCTGTGTCCCTCCTCCCAGGTGGTCATATTTCACAGGTTCTTCCCTTGCTGATTAATCTTACCTTTAGAAAGGCTTTAAAGGTGGATCATTCAAAAAAGAAAGCAACACTGATTAAAGATGCTGCTCATTTACAATGTCTTTTGTCAAGCAAGTGTTATATCCACTAACAAAGCTGGCCTCACAATCCCTCTTAGGAAGGATTATCTTGCTTTTAACCATGGGGAGACTGAGGCCTGCTGCTTGTGGTCACATTCTCATATAATGGTGTATGCTTTACAATCACTGTCAGTTGTTAGTACCATCACGCCAAAAGAAACTCTGGATTTGCCAAGTCACCTCACTATTTATTTACCTTTCAGATATGCCCAGCTAGAATAAAGGGCAGGTGTTGTAGTGCAATACGCAGAGGAGGACAGATCTTTAAAGTGATACTGCAACCATTAAAATACACATCACAGTTATGGCATGATGCTAGATATACTTATAAGATAAAAAAAAACCCTCACCACTGTCATGTTGCTCTACTCTGCTATGATGCGGTGATGAAAAAAACAATGGCTTGCAGGAAGCAGAATATTAAACATTCAAAGTACAAAATTTAATTATAGCCATCATTACCTTTTTTTTTGTCGGTCCCATAAATAAAAACATCATTAGTCTTTGTTCCGAGCATTGTCACTGCCTGCAGCCAAAACCATTTCACTCCCACTTCGGGTACCTAAAGGATCCAGTGCTATGGGAAGGGAGTTTGAGATACATTTTAAAGCCAGCAAGGACCATTATGATCACCTTGTCTGCCAATCTGTATCACACAGGCGAGGGAGTCTCACCCAGTGATTTCTGCATTAATAACTTGGTGGTTGGACAACCAAATAGCTCAAGAAGACACCCAGTAATGGTGGAGTCTGAATGCTGGTCCAATACCACAGAGAAGTCTCTATCAGAGCCAGGGCTAAAGCTCCCTTCTCCTGTTTCTCAACCCAGTGTCTTACTCCTAAGACCACCCTTCCCTGCTTTGGTCACAGAGGGACCTACAAATGGGCTATTGGGTCATGTTAATAAACAGACTTCTAACCCTTGCCTGAATCAAGACATGGAACAAAGGAAACCTGCACCAAAGCCTACTGAAGTCAGCCTTTAGTGGACTTTGGATCAAGTCCAGATAGCCAACAAAGTTCAATCACAATAAACTAAAGACTGGGAATAACATTTGAGGGCAAGAGGAAGGCAATTCACACACGGCCAAGCTGAGAACCCAGTGCTAAGGAACAGGGGATGCTCTCCTAAGTGCCTTCTGATTAGCAATACAGGAACCTGCTGGCACTGGAAAGCTGGTGAAGCTCATGTTCACAATGCTGCAGTTGTTGGACTGCCCCATCTTTTGATTCAGGTATTCGCCAATGGTTATTCCCACTGAAAACCAGCGTAGTTCTATAGAAAAAGGGACACCGCCCTTGAACCCAGTAATGTTTGAACTGACTGGCCAAGTCCACCACATTCCAGAAGGTTTGAAATTAGGCACAGAAACGTTTGCCCAGATCACACATTTTCTTTTAGCTATGGAAACTTCATAGCATACACCTAGCATGGGCATGTGACTATCTTCCCCACCAGCCACGTCAAGCTCTGACTGGTGTTAATCTGGCATTGTTCCAAAGATTGCCATGAAGTAACCCTAGATTTACACCAGTGTGAAAGACCAGAGTTTGTTTCTCAAGACATAAAGTCATCTAAACTAGTGTTTATGTCAGGTGTATAGTAATGATAGGCCTAAACCACGACACCTGGAGCCAAAGGCCCATCTGGATTTTAATTCCTGGGTTGGGGTGGCTTTGGGTTTGGTCAAGGTCAGCCTGACCCTCCACCCCCAAACACTCAGGGGGGCATGAGTGCACATGCTGGTTTATTCCTATTACACAAATGGGTGTTGTCGTACACCCAGGTTCAGCTCATGTGCATTTCTGGGAGGTGGTTGGGTCTGGCACCACCCCTTTCAATTAACATTCACATAAACAGGTGTGTTTTTACATACACAGTGCTACTACAGGGTCAGTGTGGTTTACATTTTTTCCTCCAGCAAAGGCTCTACTCAGCACCACAGCCTCTCCCAGCTCACAGGGGCACAATGACTATAGCTGTACAAACAACTTTTTCATGCCACAACATAGCACTGGTTCTTACTAGCCATGGGCTGCTTGTAAATATATATATATGTATAGCTCTCTCTTACATAGCTAGAAGAGCTGGGTCTGCTACACCATGTGGCTTGTTTATAGTTTGTGGTGCACCCATTACAAATTCTAGCATGAGTGATGATTTGGCTGGACAAGAAGTGCATTATTTACTGTTCATTATCCTTCTGGCCTCCACCCAGGAGCAATGCCCCTGCCATGTGACTGAGGTGGCCAGACACACACCGGGAGCAGTAAATACAGTGAGGTGGTCATGAGCCTGTCACAGTCAGAAAAATCATTTGTGCAATGAACGTGGTAAGCAGATAACCACAGGTGTGGGAGGAAGGGAGAGGAAGACTCCCCCTGATTCTCTAATTCAACACAAGGATGTTCCTGAGGAATCTCACCATCCTCAGTAGTACTGCTGCCACCTCTAAATTCGAAACTGAGAGTTGGGCACCCTCCCCAAAAATCACATTGGCAAGAAAGTCATGAAATTTTATGTACATCATAAATTTTGGATTCTTTGTATTTGTCCTCTGGCATTTGAGCCCTTACTCTTCCTGTTTCCAGGCTTTTCTCCATTACCACTAGGGCTGGAAACGTGTTTGTTTTTGTTTGTTTGTTTGTAAGCAAGTAACAATGTGACTCCAAGAGTTGGGCTTTATGGAAAATAGCAAAATCATTAGACTTGTAATACAGTTGTGACAGCTAAGGGTTTACCTTGACTAGGATGTGTGTGACCCAGTTGAGGCTGGGATTAACAGGCATATGCTAAGCTTGATCTCAATTTGACCTTCAGGTGCAACTTGTAAAACATGAGACCTACACTGTTGGATGCTCAATATGAGACCATATATGCCTGGCTTCCAGAGTTGCTGAGTACCCACAATCCTCGCTGAAGCACTTCAGGAGCTGAGGAAATTGGGACCACTACATCTCAAGTTGAGCTCTAGAATTGGCCAAAAAGCAGGAGAGAGGAAAAGAAATAAATGCTTTGGTGTGTGGACATCTTCTTCACTTTTATGATTGGTATTTGAAATTCAGAACATTTCATAGCTGGTCAAAAAGCCAGGAGTCACCCATGATTTTCTATCAAATTCTACCTGCAGCCCCATTTTTTCTCTGTTGGATTGTGATGGCATTTTTAATTGAAGTCTAAAGAATTTTAGCCAACCTCACATGGAGAATCCCAGAATCCAAGCAGTCAAGAAGCCTGCTGTGAGGTGGTAAGGGCCCTCAGTGTCTACTGACTTCTAGTGATGGCAGCAGGATCGAGTTTTTGAGAGAACAGCCTGTGGAGAGTGGTGGTTTCATTGAAATAGAAAAGTGCAGTAAGAACTCTTCCTAAAGGACCTCTCTTTTAGGTTCATGTTTGAATTGGGAAATCTTTTTTTTTTTTTTTTTAAAGAAAGAGGCTGCTCCTTTATCCAAAATGCCAATATTTGCATTCATCAGAGTTTAGCTCCAAAGGTCCAGTAATTAAAAGGAAGACAAGGGAAAGACCCACTATTTATGGAGGTACTCCCTCTGGCTGAACGCAAGACATCTAATGGTGAGCAATCTGGAGGAGGAACCAAAGGACACCTCTTGGACAGTGGTCTATGGTCAGGGAAGCAATGTATTAAAAGCCTAAATTTCTCTTTAGATACTCATGGTTAAATAATAGCCTGGCTTCCAGGTAGATGAAAATCCACATGGCTAATTTCCCCCAGCGCATCATATTGAAAATCTGTTGGATTAAGCCCACCACAGGTGCAAGATCACAAGTTTACCCCAACCCTCTTAAGTCAGTGAACGGACCATGCTCTACCATGTAACATTCCTTGGAAAAGAAAGCACAGATGACTAGGGATGTCAGGGCTCCAAAGCTGGTGTCACTGAAAAGATGGTGCTAGTGTTTGTCCAAAAGCTACTTTTATATGTAGCCACAGTCAAGTTGCTTTTTCTCTCAGGCTTTACTCCACTGATGCTTTCTCAAGGACCTGATTCAGTGATTTCTGCTGCTGCGCCTTCTTACTAAACAGAAGTTGTGCAGAACTTTTGGAAAAATAGTTTATGTCCTAAGTGCCACTGTCCATTTGCTAAGAACATTTGCTTATGGGAAGAGTCTAGGCACCACGCAAAACACTTGCAGAGTGTAACTGTGCTCTTAGTTTCGTCGAACAGGGTGCCACATAGACACCGGCTTTCTTAAGGTGGCCAACATCTGGTTCCAGTGTGTGATACCCAGACCATTGGTCGATGGACCAATGATGACATGGCCAATGTTTTCAGCTCTCCCATCTTCACAACACTCTGCCACTGTCACTCGGAGAGACAAATCCTGGAAAGGCACAGAAAATGTTATTAATGTCCCATTGTATTATTTATTTATTTATTTGTAATGAGGTAGTGCCTGGGGAGCCCCAGTCATGGACCAGGACCTATTGTGCTAGGCACTGTTTGAACACAGAGAAGAAAAAAAAAAGAGTCCCTGCCACCAAAGAGCCTACTATAATCTAAGTACAACCACCGATGTGCAGGAAAAGACCAGTAAATACTGGAGAAAGGCCAACAACTGTGAATAAAATTAGAACTGCCTTGAGCTTTCTCTCAGAACTTAAACAGTTTTAGGGTTTGGGTAATTTAAAAAAAAAATCAGTTTCATATACTAATTGGTGCCAGATGTCACTGCAAGGCAAGGGACAACTATCATGAGTGAGGTGGTGCTTGAGGTATCCCTCAAAGCACTGAGTACCTCACATCTCCTCAGAGCAGGCTCTTATGAGATGTCCAGCCCAAATTTTGAGACTCAAGGAGCCAAACTCTGAGAAAAATCTATGGATTCTAAAGGAGTCAGAGAAATCCCAGTTGGGGAAACTTGTATTAGCACAGTGTGTGTGTGACCTCAAATTGGATTCACAGATGTCTCATTTCAGCCCAGGACTGAAGAAGAGCTCTATGTAAGCTCAAAATGTTCTCTCTCTCACCAACAGGAATTTGTCCAAAAAAGGGTATTACCTCTCCCACGTTGTCTGTAATATAGTAAATAATCCCACCAACAGCACATGGAGTAGAATAGTCTCCCATGGGAGTTCTGGCTGTGTAAAAAGCACTAAAGCTTTATTTTTGTCACTCAGGTCAACAGATATCCTAGTCACACAGGGGGAGCTGATCTGCTGAGGGCCTGGGAACCACATATGCACAGACACTTTGCAGAGTAAAAGCTGACTTTAATACTAATAGATAGGATGGCTTTGGTTACTGCCTAAAGAGACAGTATTGTGAATAATTAGCATTTGAGAGCATAACTCAAACCTCATGCCAAAGAATATTTCCATTGTGTACAAAGTACAGAGCATCCCCTTTCTCAAGTGAGCTGAGCAATGCAACTGGCTCTGTGTGAACCTGCATATAAAGCGAAGATTACGCTGGTTAGTTTAGTGGCCTAGCTCTGTTTTTCATTATGTGTCCCATACTACTTACAAACAATAGTTAAAAATGGATTGCAGAGATGAGTCCATACAATGTTCTCTCTCATCCCAGCCAGCTGCTGGAACAGAGAGGGGTCCTGCTCACCAGAGACCTGAAGTCAACAGGAGTTTTCCCAGAGATTCCAACAGGCATCCACTCAGGTCCTTGCTGAGAGTGGCTTGGAGAGAAATGACCGTTCCTTTAAACTCAAGATGGAAACAGCAAGCCCAGCATTTCTTCTTCCTCCTTAGAGCTCTAGCATGAAGCCAGCATGGTTCAGTTCATTTAGGCAGCTGGGTGGAGGAGCATTCGAGCAGAATAATATCACAAGGGCTAATTTACCCCATGGCGAAGTTGATTTGACTATCTATTAAATTTCCCTTTGTAGCATGCCTTCTCTGGAGCCAGGACTGCTTTTCAGCCAGGTTGCCACTCAGGCTGAAGTCACACAAGCTAGCAGGCACTCACAGCACCCTTCAGGATATGACCTAGACACATTTGCTCCCAAGGAGCCCTATCCTGCTGGGAGGTGTTGAGCACCCTCAGCTCTCATTGACTTCAGCAGGGACCGTTGAAATGACCTCAGCATTTCCCCGCTTTGCAAGCCTTGTCATTAGAAATGTGGCTGACTGAAACAGCACTCCAGGGCAGTTTAGATCTGGAACTAAGGTTTATGGCATGGACTTGTCCCTACTTACCACAAAAAGTGATGCTCTGTCCATCAGCTCCAGGCAGAATGGGTCAGAAGATGATTATGTGTATTACATGAAAAATTTCAAAAGAAGAATTTTATTTTACTTGAAACTTTCTGTTGTTTTTTATTTTCCCTCTGGCTTTGAAATTTTAAATAATACATCATTTTGATAGGGAAAAAAACCAACTTTCTCTCACTTTTTAAAAAAATCTGTTACCCAGAGGGGAAAATGGGAAGGAAAAAGCAGGAGCAAGTAGGCTCCTGCCCCACTGAAATGAAAGTTTTTGGGAAAAAAATTTGTCAGTAAACATAAACTTTTGATCAAAATGAAAGATTTTAAGAAAACTTCTGCTTTGGCTGAAAACAGCACTTTCCACTGCAGAAAAGGTTTGGTGGGAAATTTCCAACCAGTTCTAATCAAACCTTCTGATTCATGCCATGGTATTTATCAAATTCCCTTACACTGCACTAGCATGTCCTCATTGCTGAGCCCCCAGAAAGACAGCATCCCTTTGTCTCCAAAGCTTCTACTTGCTGTCTCTACTCCAAGGCCATACTCCACTGAAGACGACTGTGAGATCTGGCCCCATCAGTCACTGAGCTGTAAGCCCAGCTATTTATTTTGTCTGGCATGATCAAAAAGTCCATCTCTTCCAAATGTTCAGCCACAGTCCCTCATTCTAAGCTGGAATGGTTAAATGGGATGGATGTTAGATAAAAATGGGTCACCTGTGTTTTCCTCCCTACACAGAGCTCCAGTCCCGTGTATGCTTCTTCCCAGGACTGAATCGCTACTTACCTAGCCTCATTTTACCTATGTACTTACCTTGCCTCATCACTGCAATACCTCACAATCTTTAATGGTCAGACTTCCCCTTACAGCACCACTGGAAAGTGCTACCATCACCATTCTATAACGGGGGTACTGAGATGACACAGAGATATGCCCAAGGTTACATAAAAAGTCAATGGCACCTGGGTTTCCTGAGCCCCATATTTCCTCTCCCTGATGCTTTGAAATGTCTCAAGAGCATTTCATCAGCACCTGCAGGTCTGTATGCTACAGATCTAGCTTTCAGTCGCTGGCCATTATTACTGACACTTTCCTTTCCCTTCTCTTTGTCCAATTCTCCCTGATCTCAGAGCTAAAACCCTCAAAATGAGATCACCAGCAGCAGACCCCTGCAGATGTTGTTATGGAAACCACCCTTTAATAGGCTCTTTCTTGTTTCCCTGCCATTGAAGAAAACTTCCTCCTTATTATCTCTCCTTTGAAGGTGTCTCCTTCAGACACTTTTATTAGCTGCTAATACCAGAGTCTCTGACTTTCTAAATGAAAGTACGCTCTGCTTTCAGACTGTGTGGTGATCCTGGCTATATCTCAGACAGGGACCTGTTTCAGCTGCAGGATTTAATTTTAATGTCTCTGATTTGCACCAGAGAACTCACAGCCAGAATCCCTTCCATGATACAAGAAGCAGCAGAACTGGGAGATTTCAGAAAAGCTGTAAATGTTAGTGAGATGAAGGATGAGTGACAACTGACAGCTAGGTGTGCAGTTCTACAATTCTATATACAGGCCACTGTATATTCCTTAAAGGGGAGATTTAGTCAGAGAAAGCGAGTCTGGAACACACACTGCTGAGTTGACTCAAGAGCTGGGTTTGGGTCAACCTCATGAACTGTGCCAAGTTTTCTAGTTTTAAAAAAAGAAATAAAAAAAAAAATTAAGTTACAACTGTTCCATCCTCCCTTGCCTGGGAAGTTCTCACCTGTAGGACAATTGCTGGCACTGAGAAAATCATGGCCTCGTTAAACACTGGGTTTGTATCATCTCTCTTCACAGCTGTCTTCTTCTTGCTGATCTTTCTCCCATCCTGAAGCAAGTACACTTTGACAAAAGGATCTATGTGGCCAATGGGAAGCAAAGGATCATTATTAGCCAACTGTCTTCTATCCGTAAGCAGAAACCAGGCTGAGTGAGTACAGGAAACACAGGACCTTGGGGGAAGGTTTTGTTCTGTGCTTGTAAATTGCCTAGCACTATGGGGCCCTTGGCCACAACAGGGTCACCCAGGTACTACTGAAATAATAGATAATACTACTAGATAAGGTAACCTATCCATATGCCTGAGGATTACCTGAATAAATTCCCCAGTCCCTAGGGACAGAACAGATCCTTCCCATTTAATGGTGGGATCTTCTGTGACTATAATGAGACAACTGAAAAACTGTGCCTGTGAGTGACGCTGCTTCCTAGTGGCCAAGCAGTACAGAAAATAAGTGCTGTGCCAGACACATGGGTGCAGAGGCGGCTTTTGGGATAGGCGAAGCAAGCGCACACGTAAGGCCCTAAGCAGAAAGGGGCCCCATTGCTTGCCTCACCTACCCCAAAAGCTGAGTCTGCCTCAGTTGACAGCAGGAGGAGCCAGCTCCTGGAGCTGGGGCCAGGAGCTGGGACCTGAGGTGGGCAGCAGAGAGCTGGGGGGTGGGCAGGCTTGAGCTGGTGGTGGACAAGCCAGTCTGTGGTGGGGGAGCCAGGACTCGTGGAGGGTGAGCCTATAGGGAGTCCTGCACAATGGGCCTTTGCCTAGGGCCCCAAATAGCCAAAGGCCACATCTGGATTGGTGCCCTGTCTCTGTTTGAGATGACTGATGCTATAATAACTGCAGTTGCTAGCAGCTGTACTTGATTCCCTTTGGTTCAAGTGCACAAGGCCTGTGGCTTTGGAGCTAGTGTGCTGAGGCTCAGTCTGCACTGCATCTAACTGAGCCATGTGTGGAGTGCCTGGACTCATTACAGAGCTTCAAGTACTATTGATGCTGAGATGCATCCTGGGCAGTAGCTGCACCCAGCTGGCCTCTGGCAGAAGTGGCTCTTCCACAGCAACGCACTCACCTGCTGTCATTTTGCCATTGGTCCACACCAGGTTTTTGGCTTTAACCACAACAACAGTCAGCCTCTCTGCCGTGGGAAGGTAACTGAGTGACAGCAGGATCTCTCCCACCGAGTCAGCTGCCTGCAGGGCACATAACACACCATCCATCACTGAGCAGCAAACATCACCACCAAGGACTCACACACAGACAAGAGGGGAAGGAGAAATAAATATCTGGCAAGGGAAGTTTTTCCCTGAATGAGGCAGAGTACTGCAATCCTACAAAAGATGGCTTAGTGCTTAGGGGCCAGCACTTGGACTCAGGAAACCTGGGTTCAATGCTCTCTTCTACCATAAAGTTCCTGTGTGACTGTGGATGATTCATGGTAGGTTTGCATGTAGTATGGGTGCTGCTTGGTCACCATAGCCCCCCAGGGTAGCTCTGCATGACTGCAATGGGGGAAAAACCCAGTAATGTTGCCTCCCAAGTGATGGTAGACAGGCTGACAGAAGCAGTCTTTGCTCAACCTAGCCATGGAGCTTAAGTTGGTGTAGCAACAGAATTCACTGGGGTGGATTTTTCATAACCCTGAGCATCTTAGCCATGTCCACCTTAATCCTAAGTGGAGACAGGCCTGCGCCTCCATGACTCAATTCATGCAGGGGAGATAATCACATTTCTTCACCTCACCAGGGTGTCACAAGGACACCTGCATGGAAGAGTATGAGGGGTTCAAATGCTATGGTATGGAGCCACGTAAACACCTCAGCAATATAGACACAATCTTTGTGGGTGACACCTCATTGTCATCAATGGTGGCAGAAGAGGGAAACCCCAATCACTTTCCCCTGATCTCCTTTCTTCCCTGCCCCATACTGGGTGAAACAGAGGTCACCTGAAACTAAAAGGCTGGATTGTGACTGGTGTAAACACTGACTTGCACCAGGAGAGGATCTGCCAGTGAATCTAGATGATGTATTTTGCACCTCAGCCTGTGCAGGTCAATGAGAAAAATACTGTCACTGCCTTTAAGGAGGTAACAATTCTTAATGAACTGAGCTGGGCCTGAGCCAACCCCAGAACCAAAGGTTTGGAAGATTTGGGTCTGAACCTCAATACTGGTGGTCAGGCTTATCCCCATGAATAGCAATTTGAGCTCTGTAAGCAGAAAGGGATCCTCGCATTTTGGGGTGTCAGCTAATGGCTTGCAAGGAGGAGGAGGGAACTCTTCCTTTTAGGGGATCATTATGCAAGTGGTGAGGTGTATTATGGGGGCAGCTGGGTGGTGTCATCTCTCTCCACAATCAGGAACAATGGCCTTGCCATGCCACTGCATCGGACAACCAGATCTAGAGGGAAAACAAATCCTGGTTCCTGATGAGTCTATATATCTTGCTTCTCAGCATCAGCTCCAATTTCAAAACCCAGCATTAGAGATGAAATTCTCTCAGGTTCTGTGCACTGAACAGCTCCAGCTAGGGTAGTAATCTCAGTTAGCACTACCTGAGGTTGTCCTCATCAGTACAGAGAACACAGTGGTTACTGTTCACATCCCACCACCTCTCATTTCCAAGGAGCCCAGCTAGCACCAGCATGCAGAAAATGAATGCTCACCTTGTTCATATCTTGCAGATACAGCCAAGCACTGAATGGGCGACTGGCTAGATCCAAGTCCAACAGCTTCAGCTCTGCTACCCCTGTGCTAATGTTCCTCTCATCTTCATCAATGCCAAAGACAGAAAATCTCAAGCTGTTTTCTTCTAGTGCAGACTGGTCCAAGGGGATTGAAAACTTCTCATCAAAGAAGACGGAGAAGGCACTCCTTTGAATCTGCCAAAAGAAAGAGATAGGAAAGGAAAGGTTCAAAGTTGACTTTACGAGATGAACATAATACTAGGGGGAGTTCTTGGCAGGAAGATATTTTCCTTTAAAGAAGTGCTGACACCACCTGGAAAGCTTTGAAAAACATTTCCTTCAAAGGCTGTAAGTCAGCAGTTTATTATGTCTAAGCGGCTGGAACCACAGGTTCAAATCACATTAGAATTGATCCAGTCCTTTGTGCTTCCAGGATGGAGATAGATAGAGTTTCATGCAACGTATGGTGTGGGAGGATATGCCCACACAAGACTTCATGAACCAGGGTTTGCCCAGCCATCTCTCCTCGCTTACAGACAGCCCCCCAACATTAAGCAGGTACTCACCAGCAACTACAGACCTAACAACAGAAACATTAAATCAGGCATATATCCCTGCAACAAACCACGCTGCCAACTTTGCCCACATATCTGGACAAAAGAGACTATTACAGAAGCTAATAAAACCAGCCACTCCATCAAAGGCTCATTCACCTGCTCATCCACCAATGTGATTTATGCCATCATGTGCCAGAAATGCGTCTCTGCCTTATATATTGGTCAAAGGGGACAGTCTCTGTGCAAAAGAATAAATGGGCACAAATCTGACATCAGATATCACCATACTCGAAAACCAGTGGATGAGCATTTCAATCTTCCTGATCACTCCAATGATGATTTGCTGATTGTGGTGTTCAGACAGATGAATAGCAGATCAAGGCTTCAAAGAGAAGTTGCAGAGCTTGGATTTATTTGCAAATTTGACTGCATTGCTTCAGGGCTTAATACGGACTTTGGATTTTTTTTTTCTCATTACAAGAGACTTGACCTCATCTTGCTCCATATGCTGTTCCCCAGTGTTTGAATCTTAACAACTGCTTTGATTTGCTGTTACAGTGTGACCTGATCCCATGACTTATTCTTCCCTGCATTTATTTCCTCCCATTCTTTAAGTTCCCCCACCTTCAAAGCATCTGATGAAGTGGGATTTTTCTCCCACAAAAGCTCATGCAATAAATAAATTTGTTAGTCTTTAAGTGCCACAGGACTCCTTTGCTTTTTTTCAAAAGGGCTATCCATTAACACTTGTTCTGCTAGTATCACAGCTACTGCTCCACAACTGGTTAGTTAAGAGCTTATGGTGCCAGTGGGGCACCCAGCCATCAGAGGTATACATGCCCTACTTCACAGGGAGCTGTGAGACTTAGGTAGTTACTAGGTGTAAAGTGTTTTGATCAAAGGCATGAAAGTTCCTGTGTGAGGAGCAAAATTAAAGCAGGTTACTGCACATACAGGAGGGTTCCTTGCTCTACATGGAGAGTAGGTGAAGTCTGGAGAGCTACAGAAAGGCAAACATAATCCCTATCTTTAAAAAGGGAAAGAAAGACCACCCAGGGAATTTTAGACCAGCCATTCCAACTTCACTACCTGGAAGGATACTGGAACAAATTATTAGATAGTTAGTTTGTAAACACTTTAAGGATAATAGGGTAGTGAAGAATAACCAACAAAGATTTGTCAAGAATGAAGCATGCCAACCTAGTTTCCTTTTTTGACAGGTCACTGGGCTAGCAGATGAGGGAAAACAGTAGACATGATTTATCTGGAGAAATGTGGACTAGATGAAGTTACTATAAAGTGTGTGCAGAACTGGTTGGAGAACCATATTCAGAGTAGTTATCAATAGTTTATCACACTGGAAAGATGTATCATGTATGGTCATACAGGGGTATATTCTGGATCCAGTACTATTCAATATGTCCATTAATGCCTTGTTTAATAGAGGAAAGATCATACTTATAAAATCTGCAGATGATTCCAAGTTGGCAAGGGTATTACATGAAAGTCAATAAAGACAAGTGCAAAGTACAACACCTAGGAAGGAAAAACCAGATGCAAAACTACAAATGGGGAATAACTGGCCTGATGACAGTCCTACAGAAAAAGATCATGGGACTATAGTGGCTCACAAATGGTAACTGTCTTGTTCTACTCAGCACTAGTGGTGCCAAAACTGTTCAGTTTGAGGCACTACACTTTAAGAGATGTTGACAAATTAGAAATGATCCGGGGGGGACAACAAAAATGATAAAAGATTTAGAAATCTTTATCTATGAGGAAAATTTTAAAAATAGAGTAAGTTTAGTCCTGAGGAAAGACGACTGATGGGGAACCTAAAAACAAACTTGAAACACATTAAGGCCTGTTACAAAGACACTGGCGATCCATTGTTCTCCATGGGTATGTCCACACGAGTCTTTATTTTCGAAACAACACTGGTTGTTTCGAAATAAAAAAGTGAATGTCCACACAACGTTTTCTTATTTCGAAATGACAGGGTCTGTCATTTCGAAATAAGAACCGTCATTTTGAAACAGCTTATACCCCATTCATTTTGAAATGGCTGTTATTTTGAAATGGTTATTTTGAAATAAGGCCGTTTGGACATATTGTCTTGAAAGAACACCATTGTTTTGAAACAACTGTTTCGAAACAACATGTCCAAATGGCCTTATTTCGAAATAACCATTTTGAAATAGCAGCTGTTTCGAAAGCAGGCTTACCCTTAATTCGAATTAACACTTTCTTAATTCGGATTAATTTATTTCAAAATAAGGACTTTATTTCGAAATAACTCATTTCGAAATAACTTATTTCGAAATAATGATGTATGTGTGGACATAACCCATGTCCGCTTCAAGTAGGACAAGAGGTAATGGGCTTTAATGTGCAGCAAGGGAGAGTTAGGTTAGAAATCAGGAAGATCTTTCTAATATAAGGATACTTGTGTACTGGGACAGGTTACTGGGAGAAGTTGTGGCATCCCCATGACTGGAAATTTTTAAGAACAGGTTAGACAAACATCTTTTCGGGGTAGTCTAGGTGTACTTGGTACCTCTTAAGCACAGGGGGACAGACTGGATGACCTCTCTGGATCCCTTCCAGCCTTACCTTTCTATGATTCAAATTGAACTTGATATGCAAGGCAGCTAATGAGTAAATCAAGGTTCATTAGGGCAAAGAGGAGACAGCTGACACTCTTGGGAAATGGCATTTTTCTCCTGTGCCATGGGGCTGCAGGAAGTTGGTTACATTAATGAGCATTATGCTATTCTTGAATTCCTCAGGTATAAGTATGCTATGATTCCCAAGGGCAGGAGCAAAATCACAAGCGTTCCAGAGCAATAGCTATCCCTACATCAATGCAGATGTTTCAAAACAGGGCTGAAGGAAGCACTCCAGGGGACAGCTGCTGATGTGCAGAAGGTTTGGGGTTGCTGAGTAATTGCTCTTACACGTCTCCTAAGATGAGGCAAGGGGGGTGGGGGGAAGGAATGCAATGGGAAGTGCACAGGCAGGCTCTGTACCAGCATTCTCCCTCCATGCATGTGTGTGTTATGTGGACACTCCAGAGACACTGAGGCTCAACGGATGGTTGAGCAGTGAGAAGTTGAACCTTCCAAGTATCAGGGCATATGGGGGAAGGGAGCGTTGGATCCCTCGTCTCCATCCATTGCTGGTTCCTTGCCATCTGACACCTCATAACAGCCAAAGAACTTTGTAAAGCAGACCAGAGAGGAGGAGAAGAGTCTGCTGACATACCAGAACATTGTCTTGTGAGGGCTGAGCATTCTTCCACTGAGGACCACATGGCTGTGAGTGCTCAAGAGCCCTGAAGGAATGGTGTATGTATAAGGGAACATAGGGTCAGGAGGGAGGAGAAACAGAAGGAGTGAGTGTGGGGGGAGACGGGAGAAGAGAAATGAGCTCCTTCCCACTAAAGTGCCATAACAAGATAACCCATCCTACCCCCCGCCGAGGGCTGGATGTGGCTCCTCAGAGACCCTCAGTGCTACTTGAGTATCACAAAAATGGGTCCTGTGGGGAAAGCTCCCTCTGCCTCCCCAGTGTTCCCAGGGACACACAGGGCTGAGCCACCATCTCCCATTGAATGTGCATGTTGTGTTTACCCTAGGCTGCTGCCCTGAACTGGCACTGGTAAAACTGCCTGACACAACAGACCTGTGATCTGTTTCCTGCATCCATTGCTGTTCCTTGAGCTGCAGGCTGGAAGGGATGTGATCCTGTCTCACAGGGTTCTCCCCACCCCTCTAGTTACCATTTTAAGTCTTTCAAAGGGGAGCTCAATAGTCAGAAATATGATGCTTGAATTTTTCCCCCTCTTCTCTGCTTCCCATCCCAAAGAAAGGTCCAATCCTACACACCCTTATTCTTGCCCATAGTCCTTCACTCACAGAGTTGACTTAAGAGACCACCTGTGTGAGTAAGGGTTTGCAGAATCAGATCCCTGTTATGTAGTGTTCCTGTGTGCTGTTAACACCTGCCACCTTCCAACACAGAGATGGCTGCTTTTCAGTGGCAGGTGGATCACTTCCTGGCTGCCTGGAATTTGAGAAGTAATCTGGAATCTTTCTGGCAGAAACTTGCTATAGAAACAGCTGACCTAGGATGAATCTTGATATATAAAGGTATTTATCTCATGAGGAACTGTACCAGTGCTGTATTCCATAGCCTTTTTACTTGCATAGCAATGTGATATTAAAATCCATTAGAACTGATAAGAAAAAGTAATTAGGAGAGGAGAAAACCAGCAGCCAGATCTCCAGCCCCTCCCTGTTGGAGTCAATGGGGTTAGGCTGATCTACAGCACTTTAAGTCTTAAAGTGCCATACAACTCCTTGTTGTTTTTTTTACTGAACTAGACTAACACGGCTATCCCTTTTGAAATTGATCTACAGCAGCTGAAGATCTACCCACTGAAAGTTTGTCTCCCCTGCCTTTCTTTGGCAATGCCTCAGGGTCTCCTGTCTCTCCTTGTGCTGTTTATTTTCAGACTGCCTGGATATGGCTTCTCAGATCTGCAGTGCCATGGGATGGCTCCCTGGCTGCTGCCTGCATGTCAATGCAGTAAGAGCTCACTCTGAGTCCCTCCCACATGCTCCCTTGGCCTCTTGCCAGCAGCAGCGCTCATGAAGAGAATACTTCCCCAGCCCCACTGGGAGCTCCCAGCTGTCACACATCTTCTGGGTAAAACCAGTACAATTGGCAATTCCCCTCTGAATAAAGCTCTGGGCACAGTTTGCTGAACTGTGGAGTTCTCAGCACATTTACTCCCCAACCTGTGCACTGACTCGCTTACAATCCAGCTCCTGAAGCAGAAGCAGCCTCCAAATTGCTAGTGTCCTGTGAAGTTGATGGCCAGAGGCAGAACACTGCTACATCCAACAGCTCCCAGTGGTCATTACAGCTTTTATAAACTAGAGGATTTTGGGACTTCTCTCTTCCTTTGTAATGGGCCAATTTGCAATGCTAAAGGCCTGGTTCTGGTCTCCCGTTAGATTTCCACTCCACTGAGTTCAATGAAACCATCCCTCATTTTACACTGCAGGACGTAAGATCAGGCTAGCCCCTCTGCTTAACATGCAGAAGGTCCTGGTTCAATTCCCAGGGGGTTGGACTTGATGATCTCGTGAGGTCCCTTCCAGCCCTATGATTTGATTTGATTTGACTAGAATGAGCCCTTAGCCCTGACCACTCCCAGGCTGGGGAAGGTTGAGCTCAGATCTGATTCCACATCCAGACTGAGTTGAAAGGATATCCAGCCACCTCACAGAAAAGTTCTTCTCTGTCCCCTGCAGCAGGGCCTGGAGTACTTTGTGCTGGCTCCAACATCCCAGAGAATGACCAGTCTGCTATCCAGCCAGGAAATAGGGCTTCATTCCCAGCGGGTGGTAAGTTCCAGAAGGGTAGCCGTGTTAGTCCATGTACAGCAAAACTAAGATGAAAGCCCTGTGGCACCTTAAAGACTAACACTTTTTTTCAGGCATAAGTTTTTGTGGGCTGCAACCCACTTTGTCAGATACCTGAAGACATTTGCTAGTCTTTAAGGTGCTGCAGAACTTCCGCTGTTATTCCCAACAGGACAGGTGGCTTCTAACTGATCCTGGGAGAAGCACTGCAGAGAGTACACCCCGACAGCATCTAGAATTGAACCAGGATAGCAAGAGCTTTCCCTGTGAATGAAGCCACAGAGCAAACTCCTCCATCCCTGCCTGCTTTCCCTCAGTCCCAGAGTGCGTGGGTGGTTTGCAGCACAGCGGAGAAAGCCTGCAGTGCGAAGTCAGGGAGTGCTGCACTTTGCTTGAAAGGCAAGACGTCCACTACCAGCAATCCCCACCCCCGCTCCTCTTCCCCTGCTGGGGATGAACTCAGCTGGGTTGGATTTCTATTTCATCAGCTCCTACTCACTCAAGAGAAGCAAAAGATGCCATTTCAGGCAAAATCAGCTGACAAGTATTTGTGTAACCAGCAGCAAGGTCATTGGTGCAGCAGCAGCATATGTTAAGTGTGCATGGGATTTTGCCAGGTTTCACTTTGACTTGTCGACAGTGAGCTGGTCTGATAGCTTAGATCAGTGGTTCCCAACATTGTCTCTGCTGTGGCATACCTTGCTACCTCTAATTAATTTGAGGCACACTGCCATATAGTTTCCAAAAGAACTCATGAATATTCATGAGCCAATCCAGAGCTCTTCGAGTAGTTTTTCAAAAAATTTTGTGGCACACCTGCTCAGGCCTGACAGCACACCTGCGTGCTTTGGCACACTGGTTGTGAAAAACCAGCTTAGATACTGCTGTATCCATTGTGAGTCAAGAACCAGAATGGACAAGCTGGTTCAAACAGTTTACATGAGGAGGAATCTTTGCCTGCAGCAGGGGCACTGCTGCCTGGGGGAGGGACATGGGGCACAGGCCCAGGCCCCGCCCCCGGCCCACAGGCCCCGCCCCCTGGCCAGGGACAGGGACAGGCACCACCGCGGGCGGCTAGACCCTGCATCCTTGGCCGGGGACAGGGCTGGAATTGGCCACAGGAGGCCAGGCCCTGCATCCCCAGCCGGGGACGGGGCTGCCGTGGCTGCAGGTGACCAGGCCCCGCATCCCTGGCAGGGGACGGGGCTGCTGCAGGCAGCCGGGCCCCGGATCCCCGTCCGGGGATGGGGCCGCTGTGGCCGCTGGCGGCTGGGCCCTGGATCTCTGGCCTGATTGGAGCAGAGATCTGGGGCACTGGCGCTGGGGTTCGGGGCACGTGCCCCAGAGTGCCCAGCACCAGCAACGCCCCTGATCTGCAGGGTCCTTGTTCTGCAGGGGTAGGGGAGGCTTATTAGCCGTCTCTTTCCCTTCCTCATATTTTCCCATTGATCCCACTCCAAAGGAGGAAGAGGAAGTCCTGAGGGCAGAGGGGAAGAAAGCAGCTCTTTTAACAAACGAAGTTCCAAAAGTGCAGCTGTGTTAGTCTAGTAAAGAAAAAAAAAGCAAAGACTCAAGTCAGACCTCTACAACAGATCATTAAGGACCTCCAGCCTATTTTAAAAGATGACCCCTCACTCTCTCTAGCCTTGGGAGACAGACCTCTCCTCTCCTGTAGGCAACCCTCGAACCTTAAACAGATGCTCACCAGCAACTACAGACCTAACAACAGAAACATTAAAGCAGGCACATATCCCTGCAACAAACCACGCTGCCAACTCTGTCCACATATCTGCACTAAAGACACCATCACAGGACCCAGTCAAGCCAGCTACTCCATCACTAATGCGATTTATGCCATCATGTGCCGGAAATGCCCCCACACCTTATACATTGGACAAACACGACATCTCTATGCAGAAGAATAAATCCACGCAAAATTGACATCAGAAATCACAACACAAAAAAAAACAGCTGCTGAGCACTTCCATTTTCCTAATCATGATGATTTGGTAATGATGGGTCCTCAAGAAAATAAATGGGACATCAAGATTTCAAAGAGAAACAGCCAAAATTCAAATAATATGCAGATTAGATTGTGTGAAAGCAGGGCTGAGTCGTGACTATGGATTCTTTTCACATTATAACAGGTAATTTGACTTCACCCTCCCTCTGTGTGCTGTTTCCTGGAGTTTGAATCCTTGCAAATGCTCTGATTTGCTGTTGCAGTATGACCTGATCCCTTGTCTTACACTCCCCTGCATTTATTTTCATCCAATTCTGTAAGTTCCCCCTCTTCAAAGCATCTGATGAAGTGGGATTTTCCCCCACGAAAGCTCATGTGATAAATAAATCTGTTAGTCTTAAAGTGCCACAAGACTCCTTGCTTTTTTTAACAAACAAAGTTTCGAGTCATTTGACCCTGGTTGCTGATTTGACGTGCACGTCACATCACTCTGAGAGCTGCAGGGGCCAGAATGCTGGATTTGAAAGTTCTGCATAGACACCCACCCAGCTAGGAGAGTTAGGGGGTTTTCAGTCCTACCAGCAGCTGCAGACATTAGCTTTCAGCAGCCCCTGGGCTCTCTGGTGTAGTAATGCAATGAAGCTACATTGAACAGAGATGGGTGAACCTAAAGGTTCAGATGTGATCTGGCTAAGCTCCCACAAGCTAAGCTGGGAAAACAGCTTGATCTGGAAATCCAGGGAAAAGAGATTCACACAGTCACAGGCTTTTTGTATCAGCTCAGGGCCAGAGTCTCTCCTGATCCCACTTCCTGCCCCAGGAGTACTGACATGCACAAAACAAAGAGATTACCTTTTTCTAAAAAGTGAATCAAGCTTTTTTGACCTATAAGAAGGTTCAATTCAAGATTTAGCCAAAGCTGTAGGGGCACCTCCTCCTGCCTGCTCCGGTTGCCATCTGTAATGCGAGGGGTGGATGCTGAACCTATGTTCAACACCCTGAGTCCCTTTTCATATTCAGAAGCAAAGACTGGTCCTCCCACAAATGTTCTCTAGTGCATTCTCTGACAGGCCCCAGACACAGCAATTCCATCACAGCAAGCCCCAGAAACAAGTTATATCAGAAGCACTCCAAATGCATCTGCTAGTTCGTGAACCAGTTGCTCCCAACCTTTTCTCTGCTATGGCACATCTTGATAGCTTTAATTATTTTGAGGCACACCATACCACCTTATAGGTGCCAAATGAACTCATGAATATTCATGAACCAATCCAGAACTCTGAGACCTTCCTCAAAGAATTACACGGCACACCTGCTCAAGCCTGACTGCATAGCTGTATACTGTGGCACACTGGTGGGGAAATGCTGTACTAAGCCCCATAGCAAAGCAGTAGGAGGCACACCCAGCAGTCTGCTATTGGCCAGCTCCAAGCACAGCCTGGCTGCTCAGTGCTAGACGAGAAAACTGAACCTACACCACATCATGCTGGGTGTGTCCTGCAATAGGAATGCCCAACATCCAGGTTGTTAAAAAAATACCTGGCCTTCCTCACAACCAATGGATCAACCGAGGTGTCCTGGACATACTTACGTTAATCCCACACATGTTCTGCAAGGAGAATGGCCCTTAATAGGCCTTGCAGGATCATCCAATTCTGCGTTCTCACATTCCCCTCCTGCTATTAATCTACTGAATTGGGCTCAGGGCTGACAGGGTAAAAATAGCAGTGTAGATTTTTGGGTTCCCTCGCATTGCATTTCACACCCTGGCTCCCGTTCAGCCCCAGTGGGAACATGAACATTGCGATTTTTAGCCCCCTAGCATAAGCCCCCTGAACCCAAGTCAGCTGACCAGAGCTCTAAGACTCATTGTTGTGGCTTTTTACTGCAGCAAGATGTGCCCTAGGTGACTTGTCCGGAGTCACACAGGGAGACTGGTAGGAACTGAATCAGCTCTCCTGAGTTCCATTGCAAAGCCTTAGCCACAAAGACCCCCTTCCACTTGATTCAGGGAGTGAGCACAGTGGACTGGTGAATGGTACATCAAAGCCAGTAGTTTTTAAGTGAACTGATGCATCAAAAGGAATCAATCATTCTCCCTCCTCAAACTCCAGGGGACTGATGGACCAGCTACTCTCCAGATTTGCAATCCCCCTACAGTGCTCACACTCAGCTCACACTGATGTTCCCGAGAGAGAGAAAAGCCTCCTTCCTGCTGCTTTCCTATCCTCTTTCCTCCAAGGAGCACCTCTCTAATGAGAGCTGTAGGGCTCAAGCTGTCATTCAAAATACTATCACATATCTCGCTCTTCCGGTTCCCTCTGATGATGTGACACAAACTCCCCTGGGCACTCCAATAAGACAGAATTAACCCCAAGAACATTGCAACAGTCAGCTGTGAAGTGGGTATTAAAAATTCATCTCAGCAGCAGGCTGCATTCAAAGAGACACAGAGAGCATTTGCTTAGTGCCGGTCCCAGTAGTACCTGCAGTGGAGTAGGGGCACTTGGTGCAGGAAGGAGCACAATATATGAGAACCTTTGCCCAGCCCGCCCGCTGATTTTGAACCTGTCTGGAGGGGAAGAAATGATTTAAATTGCCTTCTTCTTCCCCTCTTGCTGTTTTGTATTTCTTCATTCAGGACACAGTGGTATGTCTACATTATGGGCGTAAGTCGACTTTAACAAAGCCCTGGCCACATTTGGAGTTTATTAAGTCAACTTAAGGGCTTCCTTAAGTCAACTCAATAACTCCTGCCCTTAAACTCGACTTTAAGGGTTAAGTCAATTTAACACAATGTGGCCATTAAAGTCGACTTTATAAAGTCAATTTAGTGGAGTGGAGCCATTTAAATCAACTTTATAAAGTCGACTTAAGCCAGGGGAGCCATTTAAAGTCAGCTTTATTAAGTTGATTTTAAATGGGTCCTCTAGTTTAAGTCAACTTTATAAAGTTGACTTGATGCAATGTGAAAAAACAACAAGCAGTTGTGTGGCACTTTAAGACTAACAGATTTATTTTTTGCATGAGCTTTCGTGGGAGAAGATCCCACTTCCTCAGATGCAATGTGGCCTCACTAAGTCAACTTAATAAGGTCTACTAAAAGTCAACTTTAAGTAGATTTTATTAAGTCAATTTAATAAAGTCGACTTAGCTTTTGTAGTGTAGACATAGCCACTGAGAGCACCGGATACCAACAAGTTTTCTTTCATGGAATCAACAGCTCACCCAGAGAGGCTGGATGAGAGCAGGGGTAGGAAAAGTGGGGAGAACTGAAGAATGCATGATTCCTAGAGCTGCGTTGAGTCAAATGTTGGAAGTGAATGGAGGGCACTGCCCTCTCAACCCCAAGATAGCCCATTCTATGCAGGGCCAGCCCAATGGTTTTTGGTGCCCAAGGCAAACTATGACTTTGGTGCCGCCCCCACATTCAAGATGGAGAAAAATGATATATTTTTTTTAAATAGAGAAAAAATTCATTTCCATCTAACTTGGTACCCCTTAAAACCTGGTATCCTAGGCCAGTGGTTCCCAACCAGTGTGCCATGGTAACACCCGAAGTGTACTACAAGCATCCCTGAGAGCTGGAGTTAAAGTTCCCTCCCTGCTCAGCCCAGCCAGGTCGGCTGTGCAGGCCTGGGAGTAGGCAGGGGTTAAAGTAGGGGGAAGACACAGAACACAGTTCTGGTGCCCCCTATTTTTAGGCAGGCAGCATTCTGGTCCCCTAAAAATAGAGGAAGGCACCCGAACATGGAGTTCCAGGGGTCCCCCTAAAAATAGGAAGAGCGGCTGATAGGCAGCATTCGTGGCTCGACCTTAGGCCCAGCCAGCAGAGAGCTGCACGAGGCTGGGAGTGTGTGAATCTCCCCCTGCAGGGTGGAACAGCTTATTTCAGGCAGCCTGCAAACAGCCCAAGTAAGGGTTTTGGGGGGGAGGGCTGCTGGGGGTTGTGTGTGGCAGGTGTGTGTGTGTATAGCAGAGGTGGGTGGGAGTGGATGTGTAGCAGAGGGTGTGTAGATGGGGTTGTGGGGTGGCTATTTGGTTGGGGGGGTGTGGCTGGGAGGTGGGGTGGCTGTGGGGGGGGGTTGTAGCTGGGGGCTGGAGGCCTATCTCTGACCCCTGCAGTGATGGGAGGGTCCATCACAAGCAGCAGGGGGCTGGGAGAGGGGAGGATGGGACCCACTGGGGTGGGAGGGAGCAGCAGTGGGGTGAGGATTTGCCCTGGGTGGCAGGGAGCCACTGTGGAGAAGGGGGAAGTGGGAGCTGCACCATGTTCCCCTGCCCTACCTTCCCACTCCACAGGTTTCCCCTGCCCTCCCACAAAGCCACTCTTGTTCTCCCTTCCTCTCTCCTCTTTTGCCACTCTTGTGCTGTTCCCCACAAGGCTTCCCTTGTCCTCTCTTGCCACCCCTGCCTTGCTCTGCTCCCCCCACTCACTCCTGCCACTGCACATGACTCCTGACCTCCCCTGTTTTGCCATCCCTCCTCTGCTACCCCCTACTACCCAACATAGGAGCATTTCTGAAACACTCTGCCATGATTCATGAATATTCATAAGTAATTTATGTTAATTTGAATATTTGTGAGTTTTTTAATGGTGGTGCGTCTCGAAAAATTTGACGATATCAAGGTGTGCCACGGCAGAGAAAAGGTTGGGAACCACTGCCCTAGGCAACTACTTAGTTCACATATATGGTTGGGCCGGCCCTGATTCTATGTACCTAACAGTTTCCCAACATCAGCCAGAAACGCACAGAGTGGCTGTTATAGCAGCATTGTCTAGTTTACATACAGAGTTAATGACTCTCTCCCTGGTTGTCTTTACAGTGTGGTCGGGTCCCATCTGCATCAGGCCGGCACTGTGTTTACACCCACAGTCTGGCTGTGTGTGAAATGATATGTTTATTTGACATGCACATTAAGTTTAGCCACTGGAAGTCTCTGCTCACTGTATAGACTGCCAGACAAGTTCCTGGTGAAAAAGAGAGACAAAGTTGTGCCTGGGGCAGCCAGAAAAACAGGCAGCAGCCGACCTCAGATATCAGTCAGGGCTGTGGGAGCTGACAAAAAAGCCTGGTACTGAAGCACTGGTTGCCAATGAAGTTCTGTGGCAGGCATGGTCATTGGAGCAGGGGAAAATCACCTTACATACTATACAGAACAGTATTAAGCTCTCCACACAGATTACATCATTGTTCAGAGGAAGAAACAAGTGGCCAAAGGCTTATCAATGTACTGCTTCCCCTTGTCTGTTTGGGAGAGGGAAAGGTAACAAGTGCCATTTTGAGGGCATACTGATTGTGAAAAGGAATGGGGCCAGAAGCAGAGTATGGGTGACAAACCACCCAGCTCTGCTGCAGTCAGGTGAAGGGCAGAACCATAGAGTCTAAGTGTAGGAGTGTCAGGGTACAGCTACACTGTAAAAAAGCGAGTCTCAGAGCCTGCGCCAACCAACTCGCACTTGCAAGGCTGGCACACTGGGGCTACAAATAGCAGTGCAGATGTTCCTGCTCAGGCTAGAGCCAGGCTGTGAAACCTGGCAAGGAGGGTGGGTCTTTGGGGTATGTCCACACTGTGATAAAAGATGCACGGCATGGCTGCAGCTAGCCCAGGCTCATGGGGCTATGAAGCTGGAAGAATGCAGCCTACATGCAGGCTGGAAATCAGGCTATGAGCCCCTGTGTACTCTCAGAGCCCCAGACACCAAGCAGGAACATCCATACCGTTACTTTTAGCCCCATAGCCTGCACAACCCCAGGTCAGTTGAGATGGACCCTTAGACTCACTGCTGCAGGGGTGGCTTTGCAGTGCAGATGCAGCCCCCATGAGCCCTGAACGTGCCTGTCTGAGTTCTACCATTTGGGAGCTTTGTGTTAAGTGGGGACAAGCTACCTGTGCCTGTATTTCTTCTTTCTCAGCACCTGCCTCTTCCTAGCATCAGCCTGGGAAGCAGAGCTCCTGTAGATCATGATGCCCACCACCGGGCACCTAGCTCTCCTAAAATGGTGCCTGTTGCATCACTTAGCTGATGTATAGCATACTCCACCCACTGTCCTACTGCTCTGCACTAAGCCTCTGCACCTGGGTGGACTCCAAGGGTATGTCTATATTGCCCATGCCAACTGACTTGGGTAAGAGGCTCAGGCTAAGTGACTGTTTAATTGCAGTGTAGATGTTTGGGCTCAGGTTGAAGCCAGGGCTCTGGGATTTCCCAGCCTGCATGACCCTAGAGACTGAGCTCAGCCCAGGCCTAACATCTCCATTGCCAATTAAACATCCTTTAGCCCGAGTGCCAGCAACCTGGTACAGGCCAGCCATGTGGGTAAAACTGCAGTGTGGACACACCCTTGCACACAGAGAAATCACATTAATGTCAGTGGGGCTCTGGGCAGGTCTCAGTCTGTTGCCAACCCAAAGCATTCAAAACTCATGAACTCATCAAACATCATTAATCTGAGAGGAAGTGCTTTTTCTTTGTCTAGTTTCTAAGCCCTTTCAGCTGCAGTAGACTCACATTTTCCAGCTTTGCTCTGCAATCATGAGGGCTAGAATCTTACTGTTTCTTTAAACAAAAGCTCAAATTCACCTCTAACCTCATAAACCTAGGAACCAGAGCTTCAAGAAACACACCAAATGTTGAGAGACTTACCATGAATTGAGAACACTGGGGCTGCTTGTGTAAAGCGAACTGTAGCATCTGGGTCTGAGATAACTGCTGTCTGCCACCCAATGACCCTGTGCTCCCCTAAGGATTATGACATGGGCTACTCCCACGGAAGTCAGTAGGAGATCTGGGTATCCTCTAGGAGAAGAATGGGCTTTCAGAAGTGACTGCCCATTGTCAGTGGTAGTGATTTCTGTAGAAACATCTATGGCTGCTACAGCTCTTTAGGATCTATGAATGGCAAGATGCTTTATAAATATTATTTTTATTATTGTTATTATTTTTATAGTAGCACTACAGGAAAGAGACTTACATGTCTGCATTACTTGTCTCAGGCCAGTATGAGACTATAAATAGAGCTAGTGAATTATAAATAGAGTCAATAAATATCAACTACAGAGCATAAATTCAGAGAGATGGGTCTTCTGTGCTGAAAACTTATTCTTAAAAGAGCACTGTCAAAATAATTTAAAGGTTATATTTTATACTTGCATGAGTATTTTATACAGATCTCTTTAGAAGTCAAAATTTTCAAGCTACTAAGATGATTTTTTCTCTTCATCTTTTTACTTACTTGTTCACTGAATTTGCAGATGAACTTCTGGATAAATGTCCAGATAAAGGGTGAGGCCAGAGTTCAGGTTGTAACTATACAGCAGTCGGTTCCAAACAACATATTTATTCCATTAGAAGATAAAGAAAGTGAGTGACAGACAGTGCATGTGTCTCACCTACATCAGGAATGGGACTCAGGAGTGTGGATGCCCTACTCTATTTTTTAGTCAGCAGAAAGCACCTCCCAGGTTCCCCGGCGTACTGCTTATGGACCTGCTTCCCAAAAGCACATCTGCAGCTCATCATCTGGGAAGGGATTCAGACAAAATGCTCTCAGTTGTCCTTTCCATCTCACAGAACAGACTTAATTGCTCCCATTACAGTTGGTAAATTGACAGATGGTGTCACAAGCAACTTCCAAGGAAGAAGCTTGCGAGTTATAACTTGATCTGTTTGGAATGTCCCACCTGCCAGTGGAGGCTTCTTTCGGGATTAACCTGTCATTCACAACAGCCGACGCTGGGGAGGAACAGGAGAACTGGTGCTGTGCAGTGGTGCTGAAGATATTCCCCTGGATTCCAGGCAGCTTTCACCGCCGACATACCGGATGCACTGAGTGATGCTTCAGCTCAGGGTGGTATGTCAGGGGCCTTATCCACCTGCCTGTTAAAATCAATGGCAGTCTTTCCATTGATCCCCCCGACATCCATTGGCTCAGGCCCTGAGTCAGCAACAAAGGACTGAGGAGTAGCCCGTCCATTCTCTCCCCTCACACAATGCTGCTGATGCTGTCTTTGAAGACATGGGGCAAAATTCTCAGGTGACAGAAGCAAGTGTGATGTCCCAACTTGAATGGTGTTTTACCTGCTTGTGCCAGGCTCAGTTTGACCCATGGATGTAGCTGAGCTGCATCGCTGAAGTCTGAACGCTCATCCTTACATTGTACAAGCACCCCAAGCCACCAGTGGCCTGACAGAAGCAAACACCCAGGAAAATGCTCAGCCAGGTCAGCCAGCAATAGCAGCTCCTCTTTCTGCCACTGCTAAGCACTTAAGAACTGGAATTGAAATACCTGGCTACCGACATACTTTTGGACACACCTTGGAGACGGCAGGAGCTGGGCTGATTGGTTCTTATGGGAGCATGAGTAGCACATGAGCCTGAATACAAAGCGTCCTTGCCTTTGGTGGGCTTTGGAATTATAACTCTGAAAAGGTTTCCTCCACCTTTGGCCACTGAACAGCCATTTTACTGCACTCAGCTGATCCATCATCACAGCTAACTCCCACCCCATATTCCAATTTGGGTTTCTTGGTCTTCTTGGCCCCCAGCGCAGGGCTGGTCCCTAAAGAAGAGGACTATTGTTTGCATTACAGTAATCTTCAGAGGACCAGCTGGGACCAGAGGCCCAATGTGTCAGGTGCTGTGAAGAGAGACTGTCCCTGACCTGATGAGTTTATAGTCTAAGGGACAGGACAAACAAAGTAAGGATTATACAGTACAGACAGAGAACTAGGCACGGGGATTAAACCGCTTGCCCAAGGTCAAATAAGAAGCCAATAGCAGAACAAGGAACTGAACACAGATTTTCTTTGTCCCAGATCAGCTCTTCAAGCCACAGGGCCATCCCTCCTCCCTCCATAGCAATAACACCCTTTTCTTATGAACACAGCTTTTCACCTCATAATCACAAACAAGTGTGACATGAATTATTAATGGTCTACAACAGCCCTGGAGTAAACAGACTGTTCATCTGTCCAGTTTGCTGGAAAAACACTAATACAAGGGACTGGAACCTGATCAATGTATAGTGCTCATCTGTGCCTAAACAGAAAGGGGGCAAAGCCTATACTAGAAGAATCAGGTGGAGTGTGCCTAGCGTTTGCTGTACAAAAGTGATTCCCCGGAACAAACAGCTCTTACTATCAGTTCCCAAAGAAGTGTACTCTAGCTTTGGGGCACTCACTGTGTGCAGAAGTTGCCAAGTTATAGCAGAAGTGAATGTTGATTTTTCACAATCAAGCAGGAGACCTGGAAAGCATGGCTTTCAGTTTCAGCATCAGTGTCTGGATTTGCAAGGACCCTGGCATTTCTGTCTCTACCTGTTTGGACAAATGGCCAGACAGCAGCAGAGGCTGTGTAATTTTTCCTTTGAGTCAGATGCACCAAGTCCACAGACCTTGGGTTCAATTCAGAGGTATGAGTCCAACAAGGACGAGGGAGCTTGACTTAACCACATGCTAGCTTTCTGCTAGAGATGGGTCAGACAAGTCACTTCAGGGATACTGATTCGGATCTCTGCTAGACATGGGGCCTTTGGCTGTTGCTTTGCAGAAGGCAACTCATTTAGCTCACCACTGCCACCTACTGACAATTTCTGCTACATTTTCTGCATCTTCCCTGGAAGTACCAGCCATGAAAGTGACCTCCCCATGAAAATATTGGCTACTCACCCTCGGTGATGTTCCCGGAGCACTGACTTTCTGAAGCCATGAAGACATGAACTGCAGGGCTGTTCATGTTCAGCAGGACATGGAAACATCCACATGATGATTTAGTTGTGCTCAGGAATACAGTGAAAAATGTGGGGTGACCTTGGAATAGCAGGTTTTTGGGGTCTCCTATAACCTGTTACTAAGTGTAAACCCTTTACTGCTCCAGCAGGGAGACATAGCACATCTCAGAATGTCCCATCTAGGGCAAACTTTCCCCTACTTGCAAGTTTTGAAATAGTCTTTCTCCAGTGATCAACCAATGAAGGTGAGCAATGCAGAACTGCAGAATTTGCCAGCTGGAAGATGCCACCCCTCATCCAATTCAAAATGTATGTTTCATCATACTCTTCATTCAGATTAGATCCAGGTTCCATTGTGGGCAGTTAAAGCTGGGACAAGAGTATAGTTCTGCATTTGCAAACCCCTTTGCTTGTAGGTTTTATGGAAGGTGTGACCATGTATTGAGAAAGAAAAAAATGAGATGACATTGCATTATATCATCCTTGACTGCTCCACCTCTCCCTTCTCCCCATCTGTAGAGTTGCAGGAACGCTCTAGCATGCCAATGCCTTCTAAATATCTTGTTACAGTGAGTATGGATGTTGTTGCCACCCCAGGGACGAGGTCCCAACTTGCAGTGGGTGGCAATAATCACTCATCAATTTTAAAAGGGATAGCCGTGTTAGTCTAGTCCAGTGAAAAAACAACAAGGAGTTGTGTGGCACTTTAAGACTAACAGATTTATTTTTTGCATGAGCTTTCGTGGGAGAAGATCCCACTTCCTCAGATGCTTTGAAGATGGGTGAACTTACAGAAAAGAATGAAACTAAATGCAAGGGGGTGTAAAACATAGGATCAGGTCATAAAGTAACAGCAAATCAGAGCAGTTTACAGGCTCAAACCATGGAAAGCCTGACCATCTACTATACTCCTCCCAGGTCTCCAGGACACCCTGCCTTTGTGACCCACTCCTCACAAATCATCTACTTGCTCTCTTAGCCTACTGACTCTTGCTACCTGAACACTCTCCTGTAAGGATGGAAGAGCAGCAGGAGACGCACCCTCAAATTTGACCTTTTAGTGCTTAGCCTGTTGATCACAAGGAGATTGAGCATCTAGCTCTTCAGTGGTCTAGCTAGCGTGAACAATGAGAAGCTCTACACACATCACTCAACATGCCCACCTCAAAACACACTGCAAGAGAGGGTTATAATATCTTACCCTGGAAATGCCAACAATCTGCTCATCTGGGAGCAAGCTGATGCGCACAAAGCAAGACTCAAAGTGGATGTCTTCTTTCTCCATGAGGTCCTTCCCCTGCAGCAGCGTGACATGCAGCGTATTGGAGTACAAGTCATATTCCAAGTTGACTTCCACCTGGCCCACAATGAAGTCCTGGCCAAAGCTATTCCCGATGGAGGAGATGGAGCTGAGGGAATCAGTGGACACAGATTTCTTCAGTGGACCAAGATCAAGGTCTTTGCTCATCAGCTCTAAGGTACCCAGCTCATTGATGTTCTCAAAGGTGTCATCCATCTTCAGACTCGGCTTGCGAGCAGGGGATTTCCTATCCAGGGCCTTTGGGAAGTTTGAGGCTCCCCCTCTCTGCAGAAAAAGGAAAGGATAGAAGAGCCACTCAGGTTGAATTAACCCCTTCTCTGAACTATTTCTTATTACATATGACATTTAATACATGGGGCTCTTATGTGCGAAGGGGTTTGAATATGTAACTGCCATTAGATATGAAAGTAGTTCCTTAACAAGCAGATCTACAGCATGAGACCATGGGATGGTTTCCCAGGACAAGTGGTTGAAGCCACATTGTTTATCTTATTTCAGAGAGACTAGGTGAAACACTAGAGTATATGCTGTGTATAGTACAAGTGGAACTAAAAAAAGGGTCAGGTTTCATAGGGAAGCTAGACTGATAAGGTACCAGAGGGCCAGGACTGGACAGCTTCAGACAAACAAGAGGGGATCAGCATGTAACACTGACCTCTCAGCATACTTAATAAATTTCTGCTTCCTTCCATTCCCCTTGCAAGTTGCATCACTTATTCCTAATGAAATTGTGCAGGCACAACTCTACAATGAAACTGAGGCTGCATGGACTAGAGGACCCAATGGATATTTTGCAATATTTGGTTTGTAAAATTACTTGGATTTTTGTTAAGAAAAACTATCAGATAGTTTGCTTAGCTTCTTAAAAACCCAACAGGCTGCATGAAAAGTTGTTCTGCAAACTGATGTACCAATGGTACCATGTCTGCTAACCAGCTGTGAGCTGTTCAAAGAGCATTCTGGATCATGATGTGCTATGAAGCATCTTGCTTAAGCGTTCCTGGAGCCCCAGCACAGGATCTCAGTAAGGGGGAAAAGGGAAAAACAAAAGCCTCTTTCAATCCCTGATTTCTCCCTTTCTCTTTTTGCGGTAGAGTAACTTTCCACTAGTCAAGTAAGTGACTACTTAGTTGTTTTTAAATATAAATATTAAAGACAAATAATTTCTGAAAACTTTCTATTTTGAAAGAAAAACAAAAATTTGATGAAAAAGGTTCAAAAAATGAAAAATGATTCACTTAAAAAAATCAATCAACAATTTGAAATTTTTCCACAAATCCCTCCTCCCCTGGCTTTTGGCTACTTCTAATACATGACATGTTCCACTGCCCCCTGCTGGGTTACTTATACTTGCACCAGAATCTGATCATGTGACCCTGTAGAGTTTAAATCTTAAATAAGAGGTAGGGTGAAATTTCATTATCAATATCAGGGGACTGGACTTGAGGACTGGAAGGGATCTGGGTCATATTTTCCTTCAGCACAGGTCTGGGACAAGTACCTGCTCACCTCCATATGTATGAAAGGCAAAGTGATCATTTTCTTGCTCTGCTATGTAATGGTTCCCTGGGCCCCTTTGTCGTACCTGTTGCCCACCCCCACCAATTCTCGTGTAGGTTTCCAGCTTCCAATAGAGTACAGAATGTTGTGAGATTTTTAGCAATTAGCTCTTCTAATTACTTCATAATCTTCCCAACTTCCTTCCTACATTTTTTTCTGCTATAATTTATGCTGCCTTCTAGTGACTTTATTGAGGCTGATTTTTGTTTTCTGAAGAAAGCCTGTTAAACTCAAAGGACTCACTCCAACTCCCATTGAAGTCATTAGGTGTCCTTCTATTTCTTCCAGTGAAGCCAGATCAACTCCATGCCTTGTTACATCGTGCCAATGGATCATCCTGGCATTTCTCCTGCCTCCCATTAGGGCTCTGCCTATCTTCTCTTTTAGCTTACAAATGCCACATGCCTAGTGCCTTCTAGACAGGACCCAAACCCAAAATATATGCTCACTCTTTGTCTATGGAAAAACAAAACCAAAGAATGGTGGCACCAAAAGATGGGACAGTGAAACAGTGTCAGTATGCTCCACAAAAAGCTGACATTCCACTGCCATGCAGTGAAGATTAATGTCCACCTGTGCCTCCTGGCACTGGTAACAACAAAATGTGCTAAGCTTCACATCCAATGGGGCAGATCTACAAATGGGGTAAGTGAACAGAACCATGTCAACTTATACTTAGTTATGTTGGGGTTTGTGCTGTTTTGAGCTGGGAGGTTGGACAAGGTGACTTCCTGAGGTCCCTTCCAACCCTAATCTGTGATGATTCTTAACCAGGAGGATTTGCCCCAAAATCTGTAGCCAGGCTTGTGACCAAGTGTTATCTGTTTCTCCGCAAACATGAAACATGTATTCCTAAAATTTAAATTACCCCCAAAATAATACTTGATGCTTCACCCTCTTTGAGAGACCTGGCTGAGGAAATCAAAGGTTTGAGTAGATTATGTTCTCCACACTGAAATATCTTTCTAAAAGATTGATGGCATGTGAGTTTGTTTGGAGACTCAGTCACATTGAACAGAAAGGACTTTTACCTTGTGTTTGATGTCTGAATATGTAGTCCCATACTTTTGTTCCAGGTATCGGTAGTCGTAGTTGGGAAATGGAGATGGTGCTGGATAATTCCCAGACTTCCATAGTTTCCACAGGTTTAGCGCAGCTATTCCCAGCAGAACAAGTGCACCAGTCACATAGATGCCTATCTCCCATCCGCGTGGACTCCTTACAACTAGAAGAGAGGTGATTTGTTGTCATGAGTGGAGCCCTAAGTCAGAGATATTAAACCTCAGGCTTCAGAACTTAGAACAATTTCCAGCTATTAGTGATGAAGATGAGAACTAATGTGTTCCCACATCCACCTGATGTAAAGGTTCTGACACATTTCTCTGCAGCGTCTGGTGCTGACCACAGTCAGAGAAAGGATACAGGACCAGAAGGACCTCAGGTCTGATACTACCTGGCAATTTCTGGACAAGATGTCCAGTGATAGCAGTTCACTTCAGAGCAATAGAGCCAGGCTTTTATTGGGGAACACAGCTCAATAAACTCACAGAGGGGATTAGGTAGTACCATCATTAAGTGAATCAAAAGGGTATCTGAAGTTACACTAGCCAAGGTCTCTCAATCCTCGTGCTTCACAGCCTAAACTGATGGATGGACGGATGGATGGCCCTTTTGAGTTTTATTGTAATGTGTATATTATTGTTATTTATTATTACTTGTGTAGTCACTGGCAACCCCAACCACAGACCAGGATGCCATTATGATGGGAAGTACACCAACACAGAACAAAGACCGTCCATTCCCCAAATGCAATCTAAGAAGTAGTGCGAGTTTTCTTCTGTATATGGTCCCCATCACAATAACTTCAGCACCTGAAAGTATCAGTGAATTATTCTCAGCCTCCTTCTGTTGTGAGGCCATGACAGGAGTAAACCTTTAGTTCTCCAATTCCTGGCTTTCTAAACTTTGGAGATTCTATAAAAACTCTAACAGTCCAAAGCACTAGTCTGTACCAACAGCTTTAACTTCACTTTAAGGTGGAAAACTAGTCCCTATTTACACAGGTTTCCAAGTTAGTAGCCTAAGCAATGCCCTGTGAAAGTGAGTTCGATGGGTGAATGCACTGTGGTAACTGTACTTCCGCTGCAGTCTACTCAGACCTGATCATAGCCTCAGACCTGTATGACATCCAAGGGGGCACCTCAGATCAATCCCAAACAATGTCTTGTACTGCTTGTTCAGAGGTACTCACCATTGATGTGGTATTCCGCTATATTACTGTCCATGTCCAGCTCTGTTACTCAGCTAGCGAGACTGCCTGAAACGTACAAACAAGAGTAGTCAAGAAGGAAAATGAAAGAGTGACTTGTTACTTTATTGAACACACAGAGGGGACAGAAGTATTTGATCTCTCCCACAAGAGCATTTCTGATCAGTCAGGCCCTGGGTTGAAATCCTGCCCCCTGACACCTCTATTCATATGGTGACCAAATGATCACAGTGAAAAACCTGGGCTTATGCCACAGGACATGCACAGCAAAGGGCCTTGCTGTGCATCAGGGAGATGCACTTAGGAAGTTTGGCCAAAGAAGGTTGTCCATTTCTTACTCTCCTAAGCCATCCAGACCCTCCCTATCCTGCTCCCCTTCGTGTGAGCAGCTGGTTCAAAGACTGAGTGGAGGAGTGTGGGAGACTGGAATTCCAGCCCTGTGAGGAAAGGCAGAGCATAAGCCCATGACAGACCTGGCTCACATGCAGTCAGCCAGCCTACTGTCAGTTTCCCAGCTCAACTGGCTGGCACTTTCTTCAGACGTCCAGCACACAGGGGGCTTTACCAAAACCAGAACTAGTCCCTGCCATACAGGGACCAGCCCTGACAACAAGGACATTACCTAATTTCAGGGGCATATGGCATCCTATATGTGACCAACATAGGGATGGGCTCAGACCAAACGCTGGAGTCAGACCCCACCCCACCAACCTTTCTGGGCAATGGATCCAAACCCAGACTTCCAACTGAACACTGGGCTAAACCAAACTCTGTATATGAAACCCATGTTTGAGGGTGCTCTAGCCCTAGGACCTGGATTTTGGTTTCATGCAGGAAGGGGGTGAGAGAGCAGTAGCATTAGCAGAGAGAAGGTCTGGGCACTGCAGTCAGGTTGGTGCTGTTGCTCTTTACTCAGAAACTGGACCACAAGGCTTGAATTTGACTTTCTGTCATCTTAGATATATGCAGCAGAGAGAAAGTCTGGATGTTGCTGTGGATGATCTGGAGAGAGCTGGTTTTCACTTAACATTTTAAGTGATGCACAGCAGATATGTGTGATTGCTTATAGACTTGATCCAGCACTTCCATGCCACCCCCAAAAGTAATAAAAAAGTGCTTTCAACCATAACATAACATGCAATATGGTCAATACATTTTGCTTTTCAATTGAAATAGTTGTAAGCTTTTGTTTGGCAAGGAGAAAAAAAAGTCCCATTTTGACTCCTTTCCCTCCCTTTGCCCCATACCTTCCCCTGTTTCTACACCAGAAAAAAAGGTGTGGGGAGCAAGGAGGAAAAAAGGAACAGGCAGAAAAGGTGGGTTTTTCCCCACTAAAACAAAATTCCAAAAAAAAAAAAAAAAATGTAATTGAAATATAAAGATCATTTCTTTCAATTTTTCCTATGAAGTATCTTTCAACTTTTTTCAACCACCTCTGAATATTTACATAGGGCCAATACTATCCAGAGCCCTTCTGAGCTCCTATTTTACCCCTATTACTTCTACCTTCACATGCATGCAACTCCAGGTCACCCCACCCAACAACAGGCCTTCTCATTTGGACCACCAGGCTCTACTTGCCTCTTCCTGCTGCCCCTGACAGGGGCCACATGCAGGGCTAAACAGTGCTATTTGCAGCAGTCCATTGAAAGGGCCAAGTGGAGCACTTGTTTCAGAGGCCACCAAAGAAACACTTTCTCCTGGGCTTCCCCTGTTTCATGAGGAAGACTCATCTGGGTCACCCCTTGATGGGGTGCAGCATTACCTCTCCTCCCATGCCCAGCCAACTCCACTGGCAAATAGCAAACAGGGATGGATTTGGCCTGGAATGTTCACTCTGCCACTGTACAATGCCACACTACTTGACAGGGGTACAGTAAGTCTCTCTGATGTTGAGGTTGCAAGCTAATCATTATTTTACATGAGTGCGTGGTTGCTTAGTTTTTCAATTTCCACTGTTGAGCTACGGCATTCTGGAAAGGCCTGTGGCTTCCAGCAGTGATGTTCTGTCACATTATTACTCTCACTGCATCAGAAAAGATTAAACTAGACAATGAGAAACTTGTGCAGAATGATTAACTTGTCAGTGACTATCACCCCAGGATGGTCTATGATGTCATCCTCCTACAGCTGGGCTGTGGATTTTTGCAGAGTCTCATACACACGTTAAACCCTTTCAATACAGAGATGTTTGTGCTAGGGAGCACCATTGGAATAGTCAAGTGGATGGAATTAAGTCTCCTGTTACACTGGGGTCTCAGTAAACACTTGTCTGGAACCCCCAGAGGACCATGTCTATAGGTGCTCTGTAAACTGCAAAGGTACTATGAAGAATAAGCAGCTCTGAAAGGAACAGTATACATGAAGAGCTGGAAGAAAACTGCTCTCCCCTGAGCTATGCTCATCCAGAAGAAATTGAATCTCCCTTCCACCAGTGCCAAGGTATAACACTACACATTGTTGGATCCATGGGATAAACAGCAATCAAACTTTGCCCTCACATAGCCCTTTACACACAGGGTAATGTGTACCTTTAGTAAGGAAGACAGACACCAACACCTTCTGTGGACATGAGCAAATTACTCTGCCTCAGTTCTCCCATCTGTAAAATGGGGATTTAGAGAAGTATTGTAACCCTGGTTTTATGAAGGATAAATTTGCAGTAGGGAGAGAGGGGTAGCTGATTTCCTAAAGCCATGGAGAGTCTGTGTTGGAGCAGGGAGGAGAACCCATGAGTTCACAACTCCTGGTGCTGTGGTCAGACCAAGAGAGATCATGTCTCTCTCAAAATCAAATCTCTGGGGCAATGTTCCCTTTAAGCTGAGTGGCCGCGCGGCCCCCGATGCTGCCTGGCACAAGGAGGGCTGCCGGCTGTGCACGGCCAGCAGCTGCAGTCCCTGAGGGGAGAGAGACTCTGAGCTGGGAGTTTTTAAAACTGCCGCTCAGGCTCAGTGAGAGCTTCCCCGGCCCGAGGAGTGGCCAGGGCCTGGCAGCACCGCTCCAGCAGCCAGGGAAGGGGGCCCTAACCCCCCCCCAACTCCTGGTAGGGGGCTGGGGGCCGGAAGCCACTCCGCCTGGCCTCACTGCAGCGGGGTAGAGCAGCCAGCCCAGCCTATGCCCAGCTGGCCGGAGGGGGCCAGCGCTGAGCTCTGGGGTGCAGGGTCAGGGCACTGGAGCAGCCTACCCAGCTCCCAAAGAGTTTGGGCTGCTTTGCCCCCAGCTCCCCTCCAAGGCCATCGAGCAGGCCCATTCAGGCCGGGGGGGGCATGAGGTGAAACAGCCCAAACTCTTTGGGAGCAGAGCAGGCCACTCCAGGACCCTAACCCCCATGCCGGAGCTCAGCTCCAGCCCCCTCTGCCCCTGGGGAAGCGCGGCCAGCTCGGGGTAGGCTGGGCTGGCTGCTCCACTCCCGCTGCAGTGAGGCTGAGTGGGCAGCGGAGCTTGAGCGGGGGCCAGGATTGGGCTGTGGGGGTTGCACAGCGAGCAACACGTTGCTCAGCTGCATTGGCCACTTAGAGGGAACATTGCGGGTCTGGCCTATGCTCACCTACCCCCTGACTGGGGCTGAGCAGAGACAGTGCAGTGCCTCAGCCACACAATAGTCTCTCTACTTCCCTTCAGGGCTAGGGATGAAAGGAGGATAGCCTGAAAGCTGAGTTGCACAGCTTACTCCCGAAACTAGCCACAGACAAGAGAGACCCAGGAGGATTCACACTCCGAGGGCCTGATCCAAAACCTGTTGAAGTCAACGGAATGACTCTCACTGATATTTGATTTCCCTGGGCTTTGAAACAGGCCTTGGTCTGGAAAAGGCTCACAATAATGAACAAGGAGAATGACTGGACAGGCCCTGCATATGGAAAGGGAAGTCACAGGGCACTGAGTTCAATCATAGCTGCTGCCAGGTGTCTGCCTGCTGGGTATGCTTGCACACCCAATCAAAGAGAGACAGAAATATACCACCACCCTGAGAAACAAACCTCTGATAAAGAAAGAAGACATGTTATAGGGATAAATATCAGACTTGTCTTTCCAATTCACATGGCAGTTCAACAATCAGCTTCCAACAGCTTCTGACTGGCACCAAAGCACCTACAACAGCAAGAGGCCATGGGCAAGATTCCCTTTGGTAAAACTCCACATGAGACAGAATTGTTTCCAGCCTGTAACTGTGGCTAGCTGTTGAAAGCTTTAGAGTGGAACAGTACCACAAGTGCTGAGCAGATACAGGACTGAGGAAAGTCCCACTGTCATATGCCTGAATGTACGACTGACTGGTAGCCCTATTCAGCACTTTAGCCCAGAGCTCATCCAACAGAACTTAGCCAACTGCTGCCCTGGGCAAAGTAGGCAGAGCTGTGCAGAGTGGACATACTGAGGTGAGACTGTGCTACAGTCATTTCACCTGTGACCTGAGTCATATTTTGAAACTCTCTCTACAGTGAATGGAACATAGCATAAGGCTAGGATGGTAGCCTACTGTTCTGTTTAGTAGAACTCTTAGCTATAATTCAGAGGGAACATTTTCATCTCATATGTAACACACATGAAACATTTTCTTTTTAATGCTCTTCAGAACTTTTAAGGAAAACATCAGAGTGTTCTCAGTGAAAATTTTCATTGAAAAACTTGGAAATTACTGCAACCTTTTTTGAAACCCACCCTCCCACAATCCCTTCCCCTCTATCAAACTTATTTTCTTTTCTGAAATTCTCACCCAACCAGCCATCAGCCTATAGCTTTAGCATGTTTCATAGAGAGAAAGACGGATTTGCTTTGGTGCTCTGTGTAGGAATTGAATTATTCTGTATGGTCCTTGCTACATAAATGTGCATGTGCAAAAGATGCTGGGAGGTGGGTATTTGTGTGGAGAACTTGAGCATTTGGTATTAATCAAGCTGCTTCCTCTAAGCACTTTACTGAGCCACTTCACAGCCCTCCAGTTATCCTCTTCAAATCCCACCCTTTGAGTCTGAGGGATTATTCAGGAGAGGAGGCCACAGGACCAACTATTCCTCCATGCCCTGCAGTGTGTACAGGATTAGTCCTTACTGATCAGACAGCCTGGAGATATAAGGGGCAAATCCCAGCTCATGTAAATAGCTCCATTCGCTTTGGCTATACTGATTTACTGCAGCTGCAGCTCCAACCCCCAGGATTTGACTAGCTCAGCCTTCCTGGGGCATTTCAATTAAGTGCACATCTGGGGACTCAGAGCTGTGTGAGAAGCCCTGCTTTACTTTGGAGACGGAGGCTGTGGTGGCAGACTCCTCTCACGGCTTTGCTGGTGGAGAAGGAATTATTGTCAACTCATTCCATCCCTCCCGACGTGCCCCGTTATTTCACCCTGACAATACGTGTCACCAGCAGTTTCAATAAAGTGCAACGGAGCCTGATGACAATCTAATGAAGACAAGGCAGTTGGAGCCGGATCCTTGTTCGTTTTCTTTATGAGCAGCTGCAGGCTGGGGAGCAGCAGCAGGCATGGTTGCGGAGCCAGGGAAATCACATTCCACTTTCAATGAAGAAATAAACAGCTTGTGATTTGCAGCAGGAGGAAAACAGGCCTGTGGGAGACGTCTTCGTACTAAGGGGCAGTTAAATGTCTCCTCTGGAATAGAGAGCACTGCCACCCTCAAGGGGTTTATCCAGAACAGCTTCCTACAAAGGGTTTTACCCTCAGCACTGTCCCCCACGTTAGAAGAGATTTAAATTCTAATACACTGTAGAGGGCTATTGTATTATGAGTATTTGTACTGTAGTAGCATCAAGAAGCCAGTCACAGACCAGGATCCCACTTTGCTAGGCGCTGTACAAACACAGAACAAAAACACAGGTCCTGTCCTGCTAGCCAGGGGCGTTGCTGGCACTGGGCACTCTGGGGCACGTGCCCCAAACCCGAGCGCCAGTGCCCCGGATCTCATGCCCAATTGAGCTGGAGATCCGGGGCCCGGCGGCCGCGGCGGCCCCGTCCCCGGCCGGGGATCCAGAGCCTGGCTGCCTGCGGCTGCAGTGGCCCCGTCCCCCGCTGGGAATGCAGGGCCTGGCCGCCTGCAGCGGCGCCTGGCCCTATCCCTGGCCAGGGGGTGGGGCCTGCAGGCCGAGGGCGGGGCCTGCGGGCCAGGGGCGGGGCCTGGGCCCATGCCCCGGGTCCCTCCCCCAGCCAGCGACGCTCCTGCTGCTAGCTAAGATTCTGTGTAGCGGGCCCTCACCAAACATTCATCCTATCCCCTACTCCATATATCAACCCCACCAACCTACCTAGCACGCAAGTTACTACCTTGCCAAGAGGCCACCAAAACTGTCCTCAGGATCTACCTCCCAGTTACTAACTCCTTTTCCAGTTCCATCTCCCCAATTCCAGCCAAGCTCTGCTGAAAAGCACTTTGCTCCAGTGGGCTGAGCATGTGGCTAAGAACCCGGCCCTCCTGTTTTGCAAGAAGATGAGAATGGCCCTATGTGGTCAGACCAATGGTCCAGCTAGCCCAGTAACCTGTCTTCTGACTGTGCCAATGACAGGTGTTTCAGAGGGAATAAATAGAATTCATCAGGTGATATCAGAAGCTAGGGATACTTCAGAGCCTGGTTTTGCATCCCTGCCCATCCTGGCTAACAGCCGTTGATGGATCCAGCCTCCCTGAACTCATTTAGTTCTTTTTTTAACCTTGTTATGGTCTTCTTGGCCTTCACAACATACTCCAGCAAGGAAGAAATACTTGTGATTAGTTGTAAAATACTTGTAAATGCATGGAGAAATATTTCCTTCTGTTAGTTTTAAACCTGCTATCTATTAATTTCATTTGGTGACCCTTATTTCTTGTGCTATGAGGAGTAAATAATACTTCCTTATTTACTTTTTATACATCAGTCATATTGTAGACCTCCATCATACCCACTACCCCTTAGTCATCTTTTTTCCAGGCTAAAAAGTCCCAGTCTGATTCATCTCTCCTCATATGGAAGCTGTTCCATACCCCAGTCATTTCTGTTGCCCTTTTCTATACATTTTCCAATTCTAATATATCTTTTTTGAAGTGGGATAACAAGGTCTGCATGCAGTATTCAAGATGTGGGCATACCATGGATTTATAAAGAGGCAATATGATATTTTCTGTCTATTTATAGCCTATTATCTAACCCTTTCATAACCATTCTCAACCTGCTGTTAGTTTTTTCAACTGCCACTGCCCATTGAGTGGATGTTTTCAGAGAACTATTCACAGTGACCCCAAGATCTCTTTCTGGAGCAGAAATAGCCAATATAGACCCCATCATTTTAAATGGGTTGTTGGGGTTCTGTTTTCCAATGCACATTATTTAGCATTTATCAACACTGCTTTTCATTTATCATGCTGTTGCTCAGTCAGCCAGTTTTGTGAGATGTTATGTTACAGTTACTATTACCAAGCAGTTCAGCTATAGTCATCTCTTGGACTACATCTTATGCTCCTCCTTGGATTAACCAAGAACTGCCTCTCCTCCTCTTGCAGGTTCCAGGAGTGGCTGCCCCCAGAAGCAGTCATTTAAGGTGTGAAGAGACTATTTCTGTGTTCCATCCTGCTATGACATGTATCTACCCAGGCAATATGGGGCTGGTTGAAAGCCCCCATATTACTGAGATTTTTATTTGTATAACCTCTTCAATCTCTCTGAGCATTTCACAGTCACTATCATGATCCTGGTGAGGTGATCAGTAGTCTACCCGTACTACTATATTCTCATCAGTAAGCGTGGAATTACTATTCTTACAGATTCTGTGGCATAGTTTGGTTCATTTAAGATTTTTACTTCATTTGACTCTACACCTTCTTCCACATAGCGCCTTCTTCCCACCAGCACAACCTATTTTGTTCTGCTGATATATTTTGTATCCTGGTATTACTGTGTCCCATTGATTATCCTCCTTCCACCAAGTTTCTGTGATACCTATTATATCAATATTCTCATTAAATGAGGCACTCAAGTTCATCCATCTTAGTACTTAGACTTCTAGCATTTGTAAATAAGTACTTTAAAAACCTGATTTGATTAGGTGATTTGACCTCACTTTCCTCTATGTGCTGGTTCCCAGTGTTTGAATCTTAACGACTGCTTTGATTTGTTACAGTGTGACCTGATCCCATGACTTACATTCCCCTGCATTTATTTTCCTCCCATTTTGTAAGTTCACCCATCTTCAAAGTGTCTGACGAAGTGTGATTTTCTCCCACAAAAGCTCATGGGATAAATAAATGTGTTGGTCTTTAAGTGCCACAGGACTCCTTGCTTATTTTAAAAACCTGTTGCTTTTTAGCTTTCTGCCATTATGTGATGTAACTAAATGGGACTCTTTTTCATTTGACTGTTTCTCATCAGATCCTACTGTATTTTATCATCTTCCATTTTTGCCTCTTACTGGGATATAGAGAATCTTCATTAACAGATCCCCAAAGGGTATCTCTGTCCACACCACATACTCCTCCACATCTGTTGGCTTTCCCCAGCCTTTAGTTTAAAAACCACCCTACATCCTTTTAAATTTTATGTACCAACAATCTGGTGCCATTCTGGCTTAGATGGAGCTCTTCCTGTGTAGGCTCCCCCATTCCCAAAAGGGATCCCAGCTCCTAATAAAACTAAATCCCTCCTCCCTACACCCTAATCTCATCCATACATGGAGACCCTGCAGTTCCACCTCTCTAGTAGGCCTTGTGTGTAGAACTGGAAGCATTTCAGAGATTGCTACCATGGAGATACTGGACTTCAATGTCTTATCAGGGGTACCCTAAATTTGGCCTCGAGGACTTCTCTCCTACCTCTCCCTATGGCACTGATACCTACATGTACCATGACCTCTGGTTTCTCCCCAACCCTACATGGAAGTCTGTCAAGATGTTTTTGCACCTGGCAGGCAAGTAACCATGGACTTCTTCTGGTCATCACAAATCCAGCTATCTATTTTTCCAATGACTGACTCCCCCATCACCATTACCTGTCTCTTTCTAATTATTGGAGTTCTCTCCATCAGACAGGTATTCTCAGTATGAAAAGATACCATGACATCATCTGGAAGGAAGATCACAACAATAGGATTGTTTCCCTCCACTCCAGTTTGGTGTTTTCCTTCCCTAAGATTTTCATCCTCCTCAACAGTACAGAGGCGGTCAGACAAGGGTTGGGGGGGACGGGGGGGGGGACTGTTCTACTGTATCCCGGGAAGGCTCATCTGTGTACCTCTCTGTCACCCTTAACTCATCCATCTTTGCCATAAGGTCACTCTGCAGTATCATGAGAGTCACTTTACTGCTCTTCCTCAGTTTCCCCATCTGTAAAATGGGGATAACGGCACTGCCCTACCTCAGAGGCATGTTGTGAGGATAAATGCATTAGACCTTGTGCGGTGCTCAGATCCTATGGTGATGGGCACCAGATGACAACCATAGATTGAGAGACAGAATTGCCAGAGTAGATTAAATGGTCCCTGTAGTCCACTATCCTGCCTCCAGCAGTGGTCAAGGCCACTAGGTGTACAGAAAACCACTCAGAGTGCCTAGCTGTGGGTGTGATATCAGCCCCAGCTTCTCTGGGGAGTTCTAGCTTCTAGTTAACTTGGGCTTTTATGGGAAAGCTCTCTTCTTCCCAGTTCACCTCCTTCTCCCCCGCTGCTGCCTGATTCATTCAGTCATGCATTCATCTGGTGTTTATGACCTCAGGAGGCTTTGGCGGCAGTGAACTGCGGCAATGAAATCCATGGCACTAAGTGAGTCATAGCAACAGGAAAGTGTCTGGAGAGGAGGGAGCTTCTACTGACACCAGGTAGCTAAGCACACTGCAACAAGGTGAAAGCCAGCAGCAGGGCACTGGAAACCAGGCCTGTGGGTGCTACTTGGGGAAGTCTATTGAAGGGATTTTTGTAGGGCTGTAAATCTAGGGTATCAACTCCCAGCATGAGCATTTGCTAAAGCCACAAATGTGGATGGATGCCTCACTGACAGACAGCCAAGCACATGGAGAATGATTGCCTGGCCCATCCTGTGCTGTTGTGCTCAGGACAGAAGCTGGCAGCAATCAGTGAGCTGGGTCTACGCCTTTAAGAAGTAACAGAGCCCTGTAAGCATCTTGTACATGAGGACACCAAGATCTGCTGCTCCACATACCCAATGCATAGTGTAAATAAATAATGGACTCAATAAGATTCTCATCCAAAAAGGAATTGACAATCAATGCCTATTGACTGCTCAGTAGGGAGAGGCCTGGTTTCAACTCTCAGAAAGCGTGGTTATTATTCAAGTGTGGTACAAACTCCTAATAAAGGTACTGAGAACATCAGCACCAGAAAGAGGGCAAGTTTCTCACCTGGTGTAAATGAAGTCAATGGAGAGGTGATATTTTCAACAAAAGAGGAGCCGATTCACCCTAACAGCTCTGGTTGTATTTGTACTGTGTGCATGTATCAACATTTGATTAAGGAAAGAAATACACACAGCTCCACATAGGACAACAGAGCAGGTTATATGGCAGTGGTGTATTTGTCCCCTGAAGGCTCATTATGGCAGGCTACACCCATAATGATTTCCAAGACAAGAGGGAAGGAAATAAGCAGGAGTCTCTGTGTGGATGAGTGGCAAGGCAAAAGACAATTCAGTCAATGCACTGGCCTGATAAGTTCTCAGTAGATTGGAGTTTCCTATTGATTTCAGATTTAGTGGGGATGACTCTGGGACTAAACTGGCATGAGAAAGAAAATGATTAAAGGAAGCCAGGCTGAGATGCAACACAACAGTCAAACTGATTAAGAGCCGGAAAAGCAACTCTGAAAGGACAGCCTGCTGAAGAGTCCTTCCCCTTTGAGCACTTGCTGCTGGGAAGACCTGCTGTCAGAGGCCATACATTGTATTTCATAAGCAAAATGAGTTCATCACAGTCCTCCTCTACTTTGAAACCACTGGCGGTGGAGAATGTCCAATCTTCCCTAGCCTGAGGAATCAGAAACTTCCGAAAAGAAACAGGCAAAACTCAGTGGTTTGGGATTAGTTTGACTTTGAATTTGAAACATCCAAAGCCGCACCCAAGGTGGGATCCATACAAATCTAACCTAATCAATCCAGTTTGCACCACCTTTGCTTTAGGCACGAAAACTACCAAGTTGCAACCAGCTCTGGTATGTCTGCTACCCTCCAGGGGCTGCAACAATGATGACTATGGCTATGGGTATACTACAGCTTAAATCATCATGAATTATGTTGCTTAGGGGTGTGAATTACCCACCCCCTTGAGTGACATCACCAGTGCTGATTTAAGCACCAGTGTGGACAGCGTGATGCTGTTCAGAGAGCTTCACCCACCAAGACAGCTAGAGCCACTTGTGGGGAGGTGGAGTAATTAAGCTGACAAAAGAGCTCTCTCCCATTCGCTTGACTTCACCCGTGATTTGTCAGCCAGCTGCACTGTTGAGTTGTCTGACATACAGCCATAGCCTTGAACAGCCTTGATGTTTCTGTTCCTCACTGGGATTCTCCTGCAGCTGAGGTAGTGTGTGTGTGTGGGGGGGGAGTGCTTTTGGAGGAGGAGGGTCTAGATTCTAGCCCAGCTGATGACCACGGGACATGGGATAGTTCCAAACCTTTGGAGCAGAACAAAAAGGAGAGTCACAGGCCAGAAGCGAGATGCAGTGAGGGATGGGTGTGGGATTTTGGGCTGAAAATCAAAACAGAAATGCACTGGCAGAATTAGATGGCACAAGTTGTCCCTGCCCAGCAGCCCTACTTACACATTACTTTCACATGCACTAAATCCATATGCTTGAAAGTTGGAGGGGACCATAGCATCAGCTAGTCTGACCTCCCTAATTATCAGAGAAATAGGACCCTTTGCAGGCAACTTTCCCTGAAACAACACGTACCCAACATCCCTGCATTTCAGGGCAATGCAGTAGTGCCCACACTGTATCCCATGTGTGGATTTCGACTCGTACATATATAGTTCTCTTTGGTGTATCATATCGACTCTGTCCACCAGAGCTAGTCACAGAGATTCACCAGTGGGGAAAGCTCTGTTCCAGCATGTTCTACAGGAATAGGTAACACCTCCTGGGTAATGACACTGTGTAGTAATAACTCACCGTGAGAGGTATCTTTTTAAGGTTACTCTGTAAGCGTTTACCATCTATTCTATTACATTATGGCCTCACTAGCACAGGACAGTCTGAAAAGGCAGCTGAGATACAATCATGCTACAGAAAATGGGTATTACAATGATATCCCCATTGCAATAGGTGCTGCACAGAGTGAGAGAAAGTCCCTGTGCCAAAGAGCTCACAGTAATGTAGCTCTGATATAATACTCAACAGCCAGAAATACCTGGCATCCTCACTACCTAGCACCTATGGAGTCCAGAGGATTGGTGGTGCTGAGCTGGGGTTTGGCTGGTCCAAGGGCATCCAGGTCTTACCTGAATCTTCAGCCACAAGAAGAACGGAACCTATCCTGAGGGGCCTCCCAGCTGCAGAAATGCTGCTTCATGTCCATTCACCAGGGAGCTTCTGGGCACCAGGCAGGGACTGAAAGGCTAAAATCAGGCAGCCAAAGCTGCCCTGAGGGTTTCTGCCCTGCTGGAAGCACTGGAGGGAATCTCACAAGACAGCCTCTGCTCAGGTGCTTCCCAGCCTGGATCTGAGAACCCAGGTGGTTTGATTATGAAGCTGCTAAAAGCAGAGAGGAGCTCCCACCCACCTCATTCTGCTCTCTGGCCTGGCAGAGCAGCGTTCCCCCCTCTTCTCCCTGTGAAGCAACCAGACTCATCCGTATGCCCCTTCAGTAAGGGGGTTATGGCTGCCTCAGGGGCAGGGCTGGTCCTACCGTAGTGGCAGCCTAGGTGGTCACCTGGGGCACCAACAATTAGGGGGCACCAAGGGCTGAGCTGGGCTGCGCTGCTCCCCACCAGCGGCTGGACCCCTGCCCACAGCTGGACCCTGGCGGCAGCACCACTCCCAGCTTGGGGCCAGATCCCCACTGCGGCGCTGCTCTGCCAGCAGCCAGGGGGTGGTGGTGAAGGAGCAAAATCCCTGTTGGCCTAGAGCCAGCCCTGCTCAGGGGGAGTAGACCACTTGTTTCTCCATTCTCCTTAAATGGTCCTGCAGTGGGTGGCAGATACAGACCAGCAATAACCTCATCTCATCCCTTCCCTCCATCTCTCCCCATCAACACCACCCGCTCCCCTCATTGCCCCTCCTCCCATTCTGGACCAGCCATTCAGCTCCCAGCAATCCCCCAGCCTTGCACCCACAGTCCCAGTAGCTTGCAACCCTTGACCAGCGTCACTGACTGGGACCCACACTCCAGGTCTTAGTATGACATCCTACACACATGTGCTTTCCCTCTGGCACAGTCCTATTTTCCCCCTCTATTTCATCACACATCTCAACTGCTGTTAAAGGATAAGAGAGCAAATGAAAGCAGCAGAACTGGTAAAGGAGGATTTCAAACTAGCAAGCATTTCATAACTGCACACACACCCCCTACATCTGTGCTCCACTTTCCTCAAAGCACTTCTCACTGTGATTCCTTGAAGAGGCCTTCATGCAAGCTGGCACATCCCCATCCTCATTTTACTGAGGGGGAAACTGAGGCACAGGGCAGAGACATGGCCTGTCTAAGGTCATCCAGCGTCAGGTATCTTAATAGTCTAGTCTCTTGATATAACCACTAAGTGGGATTTTCACCCACGAAAGCTCATGTGATCAATAAATCTGTTAGTCTTTAAGCGCCACAAGACTCCTTGCTTTTTTTTTTTTTTTGCTTTACTAGACTAACACAGATGCCCCTTGGGGACTAAGCAACCACCCTGTTATACAGCAGAGTCTCTCTTGCCAGCTGCTGAAGTCACTGCTTCTCCTGTCTTCCTCTGATCCTAGTTCAGCCCTTCGGCTGTTCTTCCCGGCTCTGCTCCCCTCCCTGCCGCTTCAAAGTGCCAAATCTCAGGCAGGACAAAGCCCCCCCCCCACGCTACCTTAACAGCTTAAAGGGGGCACCAAGCTTTTTGCCCAGCTGCTTGGGGATCTCCCAGCATAGGCGACATCTTGGGCGGGCAGATCTGACTGCTTGCTGCCCCCTTTGAGGCTCTTAAAAGCTACTGTGGCCACAGCCAATTTAGTGCAGCCTCCGGGCTACCCTAAATTGTGAGCGGGGGAGGCTTGCCCCAGAGGGATAGGACTAAACGTGCCGCACAGCCGCCTTTGCCCCACCACCGAGTCAGGAACAAAGCCTGGCATCTGCACCATGCTCCTGAAGAGGACTGGGGTCCCCTCTGCCCCCGATTCCCTTTCACACACTCCAGCTCCCGGCGAGGATCAGCTGGCTGAGAGGATTCCCGCCAACCCCACCCCGCCGGCTGGGCGCCTAGCCCCTTCCCCGCGGGGAGCCGGCGCCTTGCACACCCCAGCCCCCTGCTGCCGTGCCCCGGCGCTGGGCTGAAACTTCCCGCCGGCTCCGGCTCCGGCTCCGGCTCCAGCCGCCCAGCCCGAGGGGCCGGAGCCCGGGACCGCAGTGCAGCAGGGAAGCCCCGGGGGCGCGCAAAGGGCCCCCCTGCGCCACGTGGCCCAGCCGCGGCCGCCCCTTACCTGGCCGGCGACCTCCGCAGCCCGCCCAGCGGCATCCTCAGCCCGCCGCCGCTCGGTGTGTGGCACGGCGGCCCGCCAGCCCCTGACTGCGGGAGTCCCACCCCCGCGCCGCCCGGCTTGGGCGGGAGAGGCGGGGGGCTGCCCCGCGGCCACACACGTGCTGCCCGATCTCAGCGCGGCGGGAGACACTCGCGGGCCAGCCCTGCTCTGCGGGCTCCTTCCCAAAGCCGATCTGCCGGTAGCCGCAGCAGCTCCCCCCGCAATTTAAAACTAGGAGGGGTGCTGGGGGGCTCACGAAATCCGTATAACTTACTAGCTGACAACGGGAGGGGTAGGCAACCCCCAGCACGTGTGCCGACAGTGGCAGGAGAGCAGGTTCAGAGCAGCACGGGGCACCCTCTGCAGTGCCACCCAAAGCCACTCCTGGCAGCTTCTCCCCAGGGCAGATGGGGCGTGGAGGGTCCCCGCCAGGGCCATAACAACGGTGGGGCGAATGGGGCTATGCCCTGGGTGCGCCAGAGCGGCGCAGTAGAGGCAGGTTTTGCGGCACCGGCCCCAAGCGCCACTAACGGCAAGGGGCACAGCAGCAAAACAGCATGTTACGGCTCTGGTCCCCACCATGCCCGTGTTCCATGGTGCGGAAAGATGATGCCTGGAACAGCTTTTCTCCATGGTCTGCAGTCACCAAGGAGTAGGGTACCAGATGTCAGGCAAAAGGAGGACATGGCCTCCTTTTTACCTGCATGCCCTCTGTCCGCCAGGCATTTTAAAAATACTTAATTTTGTCGAGCTTTTACTTATAGGGGATAAAGTATGCCAGAACGCCTCAGAACACCCTATTTTTAGTGGGAACTGGTCCAGGGCCCCCTAAAAACAGAAGAATATTACATTAATCCTACATTTTCTCCATGTGTCCTCCTCTCCATGCTTTCATGTCTGGTAACCCTACCAAGGGGCCACTCTGGGTAGCTTCTTTCCTCAGCATGCCTGGGACCCCCCCAAGAGGAGATGCTCCAGGCAGCTTCTTTCCATGGTATCCCTGGAAGGCCCCTGGCCCCAGGCGTGCTGCCAAGAGGAGCCACTGCAGACAGCTTCTTTCCACGAGTGGCTCCTTTCAGCAGCATGGCAGGGAAGCACACTCCTCCGTACCCACCAACCTCCAGCCAAGGGTGCCACCAAATTTTCGGGTGGCCAGTGCTTTTATTTCTGTGGAGCGAGCTACTGGCACTAGCTGACAGTTAAAGTGGAGGGGTCAGCACAGGAATCGGGTAAGGTTGCCGGTAGCTCAGGCAAGCTAGGAATGGCTCCCCTCTCCCTCTAAGTCTGAGTGGGAGCCCAGAGCTGGACTAGCAGCCCGGAGAGGACTCAGTTACCAATCAGAACCTTTAACTCAAGGCAGGCTTGAAGCTTCCCTCCCAGGCTGCTGCCCCAGCACAGCTCACCTTGCCCAGGAAGGGTCAGCCCCGAGGCTGACAAGATATGAGATGCCAGCTAAGGCACCAAGTGATGCTGCTGGGTCCCTGCAGCATGGAGACACTGACTGACTTGCAACCAGGCTGAGTCCCCCAACCCCACTGTACAGCTTGGTTGTGCTGGCCAGTCAGCAGTGTATGTCAGTCACTACTGATCCGTACCCACTTTGAACCACTGGCCTAACCCCAGAGGCTCCATAGGACAAGCCCCGTCATTTTCCAGCCTCTCTGTGATGGCCAGACACCATGATTCAGGCACAGCCATCTAACCCTTGCCCCTATTTGTGGGATAGAAAGCCAAAGTATGTAGGAACAGCCATGCTGGGTCAGACCAATGGTCCATGGAGCCCTATATCCTTTCTTCTAACAGATGCTCCAAAAGGAACGAGAAGAACATGGCAATTGTCAACTGATCCATCACTTGTTGTACATGGCCAGCTTTGTCTGTCAGAGATTTAAGGGCACTGAAAGTGGGGATTGTGTCCCTGACCCCTGACGGACCTATCCTCCATGACTGTATCTAATTCTTATTTGAGCGCTGTTAAAATGTTGACGTTCACAACATCTCTGGGCAACAAGTTCCCCAGACTAACCAAGCACTGGGTGAAAGAGTACTTCCCTCTGTTTGTTTTAAATCTCTGCCTAATAATTTCATGGGGCAACCCCTGGTTCTTGTGTTAGATGAAAAGGAGATAACATTTCCTTATTCATTTCAAATCACCATTCACGTTTTATAGACCTCTGTGCTATCCCTTCCCCTTGCTCATCTCTTTTCCAAACCGAATGGTCTCTGTCATTGGTATCTCATTCTTCAACTGAAAGGGTGAAAAATTCTCAGATGAGAAGTGTTCAGTATTCGTAACCTTTTTAGAGTTCTAGAACAACACATGCAGCCACAGCACCTGATGTTTTCCCTCCCAGGTCCTCAGTGAACTTTATTATTATTCTCCCTGGTTGGAAGTAGTTAAAACAGAGGTATAGAAAACGTAACTCACCCAAGACCACAGAGAAAGTCAGGAAAATGGCCTTCAGCAAGGAGACAAGTCTGCATGTTCTAGCCAATGCTGATATGGATTTTCCATGGGCCACAAGGATCTGAAAATCATAGCTCAATGCATGGTGAGTAACTAGAAAAAGGGGTGGATCTGACGTGAGCCAAACACTGGTAGAATCCATGGGAATCTTCAGTGTAGCTCTCAGTCTCACCAGCTTTTGAGTACTCACAGCCCAACCTATGTGGTGCAGAACATTCATGGGGGCTTTAGGCCAATATCTGGGATTATGGAATTTGTGGGGTTTTCCCCCCAAAAAAGGAGGACATTCCACCCCAAAGCTACTTTGTGGGAAGATTCGACACTGCCATGTCAATAAACCAAAAAACAGGAAACGACAACGTTCAGGCTGCCCACCCCAGTAAAAGTAGCTTTTGGCTACTATTGGTCCTTATTGTCTTATCATGGCCATGAGATACAGGGAAAGTACAAGTATCTTGCTAAATGCAGAGACCGAAGAATGGCATAGATCAGTGTTCCCAAGCAGTGTGCCATGGCACACAGGTGTGCCGTCAGGCCTGAGCAGGCGTGCCATGGAAGTTTTTGAAGAATTACTCAAAGAGTTTTGGATTGGCTCATGAATATTCATGAGTTCATTTGGCAACTAAATGGTGGTCTGCCTCAAAATAAATAAAAGGTATCAAGGTGTACCATGGCAGAAAAGAGGTTGGGAACCACTGGTGTAGATAGTGGTGCTGCTTATTCCAGGACTCTCTCATATAATACAGACCTGTGGTTACACTGAGACAGCAAATCTGTCACTGCTGTGCATAATCCACTTCCATATCCAGCTTCCTCCTGCTGGAATTTGGCTTCTCTTTTCCTGACTAATCAAAAAGCCCAGGCTGAGAAGCGACATCTCTCCTACTGATTCCTTTTGGAGCAGTCCAAGAAAACCAAACCAAAGGATCATCTAATTGCAGAGACAGCACTCCGTGCACAGAGCCCATGCTAGTGCTTTTAATGCTGGCTCTAATCTTGGGATAGTAGACATTACAGCTTTACTCAGTCCCAGATTCCAAAGGGGCAGCCGTGTTAGTCTACTTCTGCAAAACAAGCAAGGAGTCCTGTGAAACTTAAAGACTAACAAATTTATTTATTGCATGAACTTTTGTGGGAAAAAATCCCAGTTCATCAGACACTTTGAAGACAGGGGAATTTACTGAATGGGAGCAAAATAAATGCAGGGAAGTGTAGGTCATGGGAACAGGTCACACTGTAACAGCAAATCAAAGCAGTTGTTAAGCTTCAAACACTGGGAAACAGTAGATAGAGGAAAGAGAGGTCAAACCACCTGTTGTAATGAGAAAAGAATCCATAGTCACAATTTAATCCTGCTTTCACACCATCAAACCTCCCAGTTCTGCTGTTTCTCTTTGAAGTCTTGATGTGTTGCCCATCCAGGGCCAGCTCAAGGGGCTCTGGCACCCCAAGCCAGCTTTTCCTTTTGCAACCCAGCCTTCACTCTAGGCCAGCTTGACCCACCCGGGGGGGGGGAGGGCAAGCAGCCACCCCACGGGTGGGCAGGTGGCCCATGGGGCAGACCCCGCTCCCTCAACCTGCCTCTCGACTGGCCCTCCTCGTTCCTAGGGCAGAACAGCTGGCCCAGGGGCAGAGCGAGCCAGCCCATGGGGGCAGACTCCACTCTCCCACCACTCCCCTGGGCTGGCTGTTCCACCCTAGGGCAGGGCAGGGAAGGCCAGCCCAAAGGTGGGGCAAGAGATCAGGGTCCATCCCATGGGCCAGCCCGCCCCACCCCTGACACAGTGCCACTACGCTCCTAGGCTGGCTTACCCTGAGTCAGGGCCTTATCGGTTTATGGCTTGAGCCAGCCCTGTGTCCATCTGTTTGAGCACAGCTATTAAACAATCACAGAGTGATTAGGAAGATTGAAATGCTCAGCTACTGGTTTTTGAATGTTATTTCTAATGTCAGTTTTGTGCCCATTTATTCTTTTGTGCAGAGATTGTCCTGTTTGTCCAATGTATAAGGTGTGGGGGCATTTCTGGCACATGATGGCATAAATCACATTAGTGGATGAGCATGTGAACGAGCCCTTGATGGAGCAGCTGGCTTGATTAGGTCCTATGATGGTGTCTTTTGTGTAGATATTTGGGCAAAGTTGGCAGCATGGTTTGTTGCAGGGATACACGCCTGCTTTACTGTTTGTGTTGTTAGGTCTGTACTTGCTGGTGAGTATCCGTTTAAGGCTAGGGGGCTTACTGTAGGCAAGGAGAGATCTGTCTCAGGGCTTAAGTTTCCCCATCTTCAAAGCATCTGATGAAGTGGGATTTTCTCCCAAGAAAGCTCATGCAATAAATAAATTTGTTAGTCTTTAAGTGCCACAGGACACCCTGCTTGTTTTACTTAGTCCCAAGAAATCACTACATTTCAGAGCATTGTTCCTCCAGACATGAATGTAAACAGCTGCGCACTCTCACTTTGGCAGCATTTTCAAATCCTTCGGAGCAGACCAGGACTGGAATGGCAAACTGAAGGACATGACTTGCTGAGCACCTCCCCAACGTGCAAACTGCAAAGGCTAGTCCCAGTGCAGCTTTCAGCTTCTTTCAGCCAGACAACATCCACTCTGAGCCCCACCCACTCCCAGCTAGCTTGGAGACAACTCTTCCCACTCACACCTAGACATTTTGGGCAACCAAAATGATTAAAGGGCTGGAGCACAAGCCCTATGAGGAAAGACTGGAAGCATTAGGCTTATTTAGTCTGCAGAAGAGAAGATTGAGGGGGGGATTTGATAGCAACCTTCAACTACTTGAAGGGATGCTCTAAGGAAGATGGAGCTCGACTGTTCTCGGTAGTAACGGAGGACAGAACGAGGAGCAATGGTCTCAAGTTGCGGTTAGGGAGGTCGAGGCTGGATATTAGGAAAAACCTTTTTTACCAGGAGAGTGGTGAAGTCTTGGAATGAGCTGCCGAGGGAGGTGGTGGAGTCTCCATCTTTGGAGGTGTTTAAGGCCCGGCTGGACAAAACCCTGACTGGGATGGTTTAAGTGGGAGTGGTCCTGCCTCTGGCAGGGGGTTGGACTAGATGACCTATGAGGTCCCTTCCAACCCTAGGATTCTATGATTCTATGATTCCCCTGACCCATCCAGATCCCACCTGCCCCTTGTCTCCAGTAGCTTCTTTGGATTTCCTCAGCTCTGCTGTTCTGTAACCAACCTCTAGCCCTTTGCTGTTCCGTTGGTCAATCTCTCCTTTGATCCCCCTCTCAGCTAAGAGGCAGCATGGCCCAGTGAACAGAGCACTAGACTGCAATGTAGGCAACCTGATGTCTAGTTCCTGCTCCGCTGCTGGGCCAGTCATGGGAAGTCACCGCTCTGTGCCTCTTCCCCATCTGGAAAATGAGAAGCATTAGATGATCTTCTGATGAACAATGCCATATAAGAATAAGGTGTTGTTAGTTGTCCTCCATCCCCAATGCTCATCCTCCCTCCTGCAGGGTGGCTATGGGTAACATCCTAAGTCACCCATCAATTTCCATTGTCCTCTCTCAGCTGTCACTGACAGTACACTATCTTTACTTTTTTGATCATTTAATCCATGGCTGGTCCATACACAGAGTGGCACCAATTTCATTAAAAGGTGTGATTTAAAACAGCTTTAGTCAAACCACTATGAAAGGCTGCAGGGATCATCTTAAAGTGCTACAAACCTGGTTACTATCAGCTTAATTTGGTTCCAATCAACTGCTGAAAGCCGGGACTGGACAATAAGGGATGCATCACTGGGCGTTGCCCTATTCTGTTCTTTTCCTCTTCCTCTAGCATAGTCAGAGAAAGGATGCTGACACGATGTCTGACAATATGGCTGTTTTAATGACTAGAAACAGATTGAAGTTAAGCTGCAGTAAGCCACCCTCATTCTGCTCTCAGTCTCACAAAGGGTTGGTCAAAGTGTGGGAATTATTTCACACAAAAATCTCCAGCTGACACAAAACATTTACATTTCATCTGAATGTTATCTTGCAGGATTTCCCAACAAAATAAAAAAAAATCCATTCAGATTGAAACAGAAACCATTTCACTTCACTCATATCAAAAGGAACAGAAATGACCATTGTTTTCTGCCCCAAAAGCCAAGTCACTGCAAAGGAGTGCTGGAGAAGCTTTAAGGCTGCCCTGCTGTGCACATTCATGTATACCAAACATGCTATATGGTAGCAGTTCGCAATCTGGGGCCCATGAGGGCTTTCAAAGTGGCCTGTGGCTCTTTTCCTGCTGGCTGCAGAAGGGAGCCACTGCCTAAGGACCCAAATAGAAATGTTTCCTCAAGGCTGAAAGACTGGTACAGGTTTCTTGTTGCAGCCAAGGGGACTCCCCTCCCCATCTTTAGCAGGAGCAGGGCAAGGTGCTACACCTAGGTCCATAGGCTCTGAGGTCCCTGCTGGAGCTAGAGGGAGGGGAGCACTGATCTTCCATCCCCCTGGCTGCAGAAGGGAGTCACTGGCTAGGAACTCAGGTGGCATGCACAGGGCTACAGGACATGTGTTGTTTCCCTGCTGCAGCCAGGGAGCTGGAAAATCAGCAAGGAGGCAGGTTCCTTGCTGAACCTTTTCCATCTGTCTCTGGCTGCAGAAGTGGGGAGCCAGCTGGTGAGGACTGGTGGCCCTTTGGGGTTGTAAAAATGATATCTGTAGCTTTCAAACCAAAAAGATTGCAAACCACTGTTGCAGGGAGTTAACCTAGTCAATCAAATTTGGGCCCCCTGAAGAACCATCCAGCTGGCTGCAAGATCTATGATTTCCTGCATAGCTTTCTGTCAGCTACCCCTGCCAGGCCTCTTTCTGCGATGAGCTTAACCAAAGCATAGCCGAGAGAATCCAGAACCTGAGTGCCTGTCTGCAAAGAGAGTTCAGGAAAATGGGGAACTGATGATTCCTCCTTAACAGCAGCAAGGGGTGGATTCTGCCATAGGAACCTCTTATAGTCACCAGTAAAGCGGGATTGTTTGCTGAGGTAGCAGTCAGTCAAAGGGGGACACACTAATTCCACAGGAGACCCAAGTTATTCCCATTTGGCTCTCTGCTCATACAAGCTGCCCATATGGCAAGCCCCCTGTGCTATAGGAGTAGTAAACATCACCCTCCTGATGGACTGACTGGGATAGCTGGAGGTGGGGGCCTCCTGCAACCAGAGGTTTAGCAGCTTTAGCTGTTTGTTGCTCTTATTTTCTCTGTATCTTTCTACCTGCACAGCCAGCTTGCCTCTGTCACACATACCCTGCTGTACTGTTCAGACATGGAAGGATATTCCCTCAAAAGCACTCAGACCTGGATGTGGGAGAACTGCCCTTACTGGTCTGAGCATTTCAAACTGCTGTGTTAGAGGGTGACACTCCCCAGGTCAGCGTGGACTCAGACTCAGCTAGAGCACAAAGCACATTGGAACAGACTGTCCCCATGTCTCTGGTAGACACTTGCCACCTCTCTTCACAATCACTCAGCCCCACCTCCCATTCCAGCTTCAGTTGCATAACATCCCTGCAGCAAACCCCGCAGCTGGCAGTGCAGCGTGGAGACTGACTCCTGGGCTGGTTGTAGGATTTTTGGCCAGGACTGCAAGATACTCTACCCCCCAACTTCCCTCCTACACACCCATCCACCTACCCATGCCAGGACTCTGCTGCACACTCAACAGGTACCACAGCAGCCTCTAGAGGTCAGAGGGCACAACTGCAGTGTGTCCTGGGCTTGATGGAGAAAGATGCAATGGAGATTCAGGCTGGTGCAACAGGGCTGCTGTGCATGACCCGTGGCAGCTATATTTTTTCAGTTGAAGGGGGGTGCATATGACACCACCACTCCTGAGGACTCTGGGGGAGAAGCAGCGTGTAGGGGGCCTGCCTCACTAGGTCCTCTCATCTCCAAAGCATAAGTAGTGGGGGCGGGAGGATGCAGTCAGGAGAGAGAGAAAGACATTGATTACTGCCCCCTCTACCTCTCTAGGACAGGAGGTGGGCTCCCTGTCACCACCACTTCAAGTGAGGGGGTAGGGCAGGAACAGACTGCAGAGGAACCCCCATATCATGGCGTGCCAAGGCCTTAATCTAATTCTGGGCATGATGGCTGTAGGGCAAGGTCTGTGTAACCAAAAAGAGAAGTATCCGGAGTTCTAGGATTCCCTAGCACTAGGTCACTTCTCCTCTCCCCCAACTCTCCTTATGCCCTGAGAGATTCAGAGGAAGTCCCAGTATGGATTTCTTCAATCCATCCTCCCCCTGGTAAGGATTATCAGCATATAGAAACGACACTATGGGAGTATTACCAACCCCCATCCGAACAACCGCCTTCAAATTTAGCTTCACATAACTATAGAATCAGAGTTGGAAGGGACCTCATGAGGTTATCTAGTCCAACCTCTGCTAAAAGCAGGACCACTCCCACTAAATCATCCTAGACTGGGTTGGGCACAGCATTTTGCAACCAATTCATGCTGGGGAGTGAAGTGCATCTAACAAATGGAAGGGAATCAGATTATGCTCAGGGGCATTGCACAGGCATAAAAGGAGGCTAAGATCACCTAATAAATTATCTGTATCAATTTATCCTCTCTTCTCCTAATGGCACCTGGATTTCAGCAGAACCCAGGCTGTCCCTCAAATGAGCTACTTAGAAACTACAGGCTTGCTCATGAGCCAGACTGCACAACATCCAGAGCTGGTCTCATTATGTACAACTGATTCTAAACCTAATTTGTATAAAGGGGGCAGATCTTGTACTAGTGCTTTTAAATTTGCACTTAATTACTTAAAAGGGTTCTTTACTGCCACACCCACAGCCCACTGAATCCTGTTATGCTAGCGCCCTCTTGTGGCAAAACGATCATTTATCTAGAGAAACAGCTGGACAGATTTTCACAGCTGGTTTGAACTTGTTTTAGGATGGTTTTATAGCCTAAGAAAAGTTATTCTTAAAAACATAATTTCTACCTACTGCTCCTCTTCTGACACCATCATATATTTGTCTCTTTGTGATGTCTAACCGCCTTTGACATTTATTTCGATTATTGTAATGTGTAGCAGCCCCCACCATAAACCAGGACCCCTACTGTGCTAGGTGCTATGCACACAAAACAAAAAAAGGTATCATTTCAGACTGCTCATTATCTCTTTAAAAACAAAGCTGCTTAAGTACAGAGAAGAGGTGTTCCTTAGTTAGGCCTGGATTCCACAAAGTTGCACTGGCTTAACTAATGGGGTTATTTGAAATGGATTTGGTTAAACTGGAGCACTATACAGAGGCCTCTAGAAGAGGATTTAATGCTGGTTTATGGCAGTTTATCTTGTTCACTCACAGATACCAGCTAGAAGAAGGTTTTTAAAGTGATGTGAAGTATGCTCCAGTTTAACTCCATTTGGGGAGGTAGTGTTTTCTAGTGGACAGAGCAGTGGATTGGCCTTCAGGAGAGCAGAAATATATTCATGGCTTAGCCACCTTCCTGTTGGGTGACTTTGGGCAAATCACTTCACTCCCTTTACCTCAGTTTTCTCATCTGTAAAATGGGGATAATGATGCTGTCTTCCTTTGATATCTACTGATGAAGTGCACTATAATCTCTAACTTTTATAACACAGACAGTGTTTAGACAAGGCCTTAGATAACCATGACCATGAAGATTCTGATCAATGCTAGAACTAAGCAAAATATTTAGTGGAAAAATTAACAGGTAAGCACAGGAGATCTGACACCATCTGGAAAGAGTCCTGTGGTACTTTTAAAGACTTAACATTTATTGAATGCATGAGCTTTCATGGGAGCAAATCCACTTCATCAGGCACTTGAAGGTGAAGAACTTTTAGAATGGGAGGAAAATAAATGCAAGGAAGTATATGTCACAGGATCAAGTCAGACTATCTCAGCAAATCAAAGTAGTTGTTTAGATTCACACAGTGTGGAACAACAGCCTGGAAGATAAGAAGGCAGAAACAGGGAAGTCACTTATTGTAATGACAAAGCCAGTTCAAATTTCTGTTTAAGCCTAAGGTAATGGTACCAAATTTGCATATGAATTCTAACTCTGTAGTTTCTCTTTGAAGCTTTCAATTAAATACATTTTAAATTTAATTTCATTTAAATAAATTAAATAAAATTTTCATTAAATATATTTGTTAGTCTTTAAAAGTGCCACATGACTCCTTGTTTGTTTTGCTGAACTAGACTAATATGGCTGCCCCTCTGGAACTCATCTGGAAGGAGGTTTAGCTGCTGACAAAGGAGGTCCAATTATGAATGTTACCACTGAGCTCTGACATAGTGCTCCTCACCCAAACACTGACAGAAGGGCATAGGCTGCATGCTGTATTTGAATGGATCCTTGCTGCCATCCCATTCCCCAAGCGTTTTAGGAAGAAACCCAAACCTTCTGTAGCACGTACAACCAGGGCTGGATTAATATAGGGGCTATAGGGGCTGAAGCCCAGGGCCCCAGCCTAAAGATGGGCCACAGACTACAACCTCTAAGAATCTACCTGATGCGACACCTCCCTCTGCTCTGCTCAGTGCTGGCGGGGCTTGGGAAGCTGTCAAATTGCCTCTGGCCTGCTGCCCTGGGGCCAGAGGCTGCGCTAAGCCATCCCTGTAGTATCCCTGGGCCAGAACCTGTTTGCTACGGCCAGAAGGCAGGGCCAGCTTGTGCAGGGCACAGACTCTACTCTGGAGTGGCTTTTCAGGCCCATGGCCTTGGGGGCTGCAACAGCTGGTAGGCCCCTCCCCAAGCTGCCCTCAAGCAGCATTGGCCACAGGTTCCCACCCCGGAGCAGCGCCAGCCCTGGCCCCAGCCCCCTGAGTAGCGCTATGCTGGCCATGGCCCGCTCCCCAGCATCTTCAGCAATGTTGGCTGCATTCCCCCTGCCAGCAGAGCCAGCCACAAGCCCCGCAGCCCCCACACCCTCTGAGCAGCACTGGCTGGGGTCCCTGATCTCACCCCCAGTACTGGCAGACTAGGTGCTGCCTCCCCCTCCCCAGTCAGGGCACCACTGCAACAGCCCCATTGGGGTGGGCAGCCCCATGCTCCCCTGGGCTTTGATCCAGCCCTGTGTACAACACTAAAATTGCAGCTGAGACAACCTCAGACTGCCCATCCAAATACCAGCTAAGGTTTGATTTCTGTGATTTTAATTACCTTTGGGCAGCAGGCACCAGAGTTGACTTTTAGGTCACTTGTTGTCTCTCACAAGGCCCTGCTTGAAGGAAATGTCAACAATCTATTGAGCCTGGAACAATTACAAGGAGAGGATTTCCGGGCAGACTGGCAATGCATCCAGAGGCTGTCACTATTTCATTAAAATTAATCAGCCGATAGCTGCTTAGAGGCCTGGATGAAATGACCTGTGCGGCCTCAGTCCAGTTCCCATTGCACAGATGTCTATGTATCCAAGACACCATCTACCCCTCCTGGCACCACAGTTAATCTCATACTAATAAGGCCACAAAGAGAACTACTTTAACCCTGCAAAAGGTGGTCACTGTAGCCCAGGGGTTCTCAAAGTGGGGATTGGGAGCCCCCAAGGAGTCCAAGGTTATCATGGGTGTTGTCCAGGAGCTGTCAGGCCCTACACATGCTGTGGTTGACAGCCTGAGGCCTTCAGGGTGTCTGGAGAGCAGCAGCTGCTGGTTGGGTGCCTGAAGGCAGTGCCTTCCCAGCAGCCGTGTAGAAGTAAGGGTGCTATGGCATCGGAGTGTGGGTGGCACAGTCTGCAGCAGGGGACCATCATTTTTCGGGAGGCATCACCACAGCCTGATTTTCAAAGGGGGCCCCAGAAATAAAAGTTTGAGAAACCCTCTGATATATAGCTTGACACAGACACGTGGCTGGGGCCCAGTGAGCAGGGGGGAAGTACACACCGATGGTTCCTGTGGTGCCAACCATTCTTCGGCCACTTAAGCAGCTTCCGTCTCCTATGCTAACAGGTCAGTACCTTCCCCTGACCTGTCTGTTCAGGGGGAAACAAACAAGAAAGAAAACCAGATCATGAGTCTAGGTGTGTTTACTGAAGGGCTGGCCTAGAACTTAAAGCTCCTTCTCAATATACAAAAACTGCTGAAGGATGAGCCATTTTGAAGATGTGGACCAATTGGCTCAAAGCCTAATCTAATCAGAGTAGATTATCTAGAGGTGTGGCCAAACTGCTCTTTAATGAAAAAGTGCGGCCTGTGCAAGAAAGCCAGAGGAATACAGCCCCAGCCTAGGAGTTTTAAATGTCCTGTCCTGAGCATGCTCAGGGGGAACCCCCAGCCTCAGCCTAGCTGATGGAGTGGCCATATTGGATGCTTAGCTCAGGCAGGGCTTAAAGCAAGGGCAGCGAGTGAGCCCCAGCCTGTGCCTAACCACTGGAGTGGCCAGGTAAGGGGGCCCTGGGGAGGAAGGGGTGGCCCAGGGGAGCCAGCATCATGGTCTGGGGGATAGAGAGGTGGTCAGGACGGCGGGGAGAAGCGGCAGCATGGGTAGGATGGCGGGGAGAATGTGGTATGGTCAGAGAGGGCAGGGAGAATCAGTGGCATGGTTGGGACAGTAGGGAGAAAAGTTTTTACTGTATAGGTAGGTCTAGTTTTCATGGTAACCTTAAGTAATTATTAGAATCCGACATTAGTAGGATCAATATTTGCCCTCTTTTTACAATAAAATTAAAGTGTGCAATGAATTTTAAACTTAGTAGTTTTGGAGTAGGTAAAATATGGCTATATGCCTCAGTGCAACTCTTGAAGGTTTAATAACCCCCTTACATGGCTCTTGAGTTTCATAAGTTTGGCCCCCCCTGATCTAGAATTTAGTCACCGGGGGGTGCACCAAAATATAGGCCTTCATCCTGCTGTTTCAGAGGAACTGCTTCATTTAGCACATGGAAAAATAAGCCTGTTAATCAATAACTGATCACAAGATGCTGCTGTTGAAGCATGAATGACAACTCTCTCAAAAGGCAAAAAGGAACTCTAACCTAGAATACAAGAGAAGTTGTGTGTTTGAGGCTAGAGAACCACAGTAATGCCTGGGGATTGGAAAGAGATGAGAGGGGATCACAGCAGGACTGGAAGTAGGTAGCTGCATTCTGGGCCTGATGAGCTCTCCATATGCCATCTGCTTAAGGGCTAATTGTTGAGCAGGTGAAGGCATCCCTCCCTGCTCCATTACCTTCATGCCATTCTCACCAATCAGGCAGGAGTGTGAGACTGGCTGGAAACTGGAAGCTGTCCCCAGGCAACCTCTCTCTGTTAGGATGAGAGAATGAGGAAGTTTCTTGGTAGAATTAATTCCTTGTTTACTCACTTCCTCTGAAGTCCTGAAGGCACGGATGTACGGTGAGGTACACTTCCAAAATCAGCTTTTTGCATGCACCTTGCCTATCTGGAAGCTCATTCCTAGCCCCTTTGTTTCTCCTTGACCTATTAAATAGAGATCAGATTTGAAAGCTCAAACAGGAATTGAGTCAGAATGGATTGCTGCTTGGAGGTGGTACATGGAGGCTAAACTGAAATGGGTAGGGTGAGTGTAAAGCATTCTGTAAGTGCACTCTTGTACAAATTGCCATCCCTCTTCAGCATTTTACAAGATGAAATGTTCTAGGACCCACCTAATGGCTCAGAGCAAAACTAGGCCTTGACCACTCATGTCTGAATGGCAACCCTTCAGCATTCTGCCACAAGTGGTTAGAACTAGGATGGCACCAGTTCCCAGCAGCAACTCCCGTCAGCATTTACCCCTTACTTAACCTTGCTGTTAAGGGCACAGGGGAGCAGATTACCTACCAGGAGCTCTGTGAGGAAGGAAAGATGAGATCTTTGAATAAAAGTATAGCAGGTGCAAACAGTTTCCTTCATTCCCTCCCCACTGCATAGGAGTGGGATGTTGATGCCTTCTTGCATGACATTTTCCAGATATGTGGTGACAGGCTTTTTTTTTTTTTTTTTTTTTTAAACCTTCCTTGGCTACGTAGCTAGGATGCTCACTCATCCAGATGCAGCATGACACACTGTTGACAGACTTCTGGAATAAACAAAGAGCTTCAGACCCAAGCACTCCTCCCAGGCTGGAATGTACTAGAACGGATGTAGCAAAGCAGCAGGTAGGTTTAAACTAAGAGAACAATGACTCAATCTCTAGTTTATTTTATATATGGGTATGTAGCCCTGGTCATAATGTACAAATGAAACAGAAATGAGGCACACTACGAAGCCTCTTACCAGGTTAAATTCATTAATGACCCAGGAATCTTAATTCACTCCTACTCCATTATCTCTACATGTTGTCTATCTAGATTGCAAGCTGTATATGGCAGACTTGTTTTCCTGCGTGCCCATGGCTGAGCATTAAGATACATGTAGAGCTTTCAGCATGGAGCACCATCAGTGTTTGAACTTTAATGAGAATGTCACCAGAGCTGGAATTCAGGGGTAAACAGCTTTGATTTGTTGCTACTACATATTACCTTGTCATAACTCCAGAGTCCTGGGATATTTAAGAATCTGGAAAAGATTAAACTGGCAGCATGCCCCTGGAAACTCAAGGATGAGCTGGGCATTAGACACCTGAGTGGTACTATATTTAGCAACACATTCATTAGTCAGATTTAATAGTAGATTTTAAATCAGAGAAAGGAGTTGGAGAAAAGTTACAATAAAAGATTCCATTTATAGGTTTCTGGTGAGCAGGCCTCAACTACGCATTGGCAGGGAGCTCGTGCACACCAACAGACCTCTCAACTGATGCCCAACAAGCAGAGTGTTACAAGGACACATTCAGAAGATGACTAGATTAAAGCCAGAGCCCAGTTAGAATTTAACAGTTACTCAGGAGTGGAAGAATGCCAATCACAGAATTATCTTATGGGCACAAATCCCAGGCAAGAGGGATGGACCGCCAGGCCAAGAAAAACGGTTTCTTGGTGGTCATGATGTGTCCTATACAGACTGAGCATGTTCTCCTTTGGCCATCAGCAATTGGGGAGCTACAGCTTGCTGAGAATAAGGCACACTTTCAAAGAGTAGATTGTAAGGCCAGAATGAGGATTTAGGTCTTGTCTGAGCTCCTGTATAACATAGGTCATAGAACTTCCCCTAGTTACTCTGGTATTGAGTAATTTGTTTGATTAAAGCATATCTTCCAGAAAGGCATCCAAATCTTGATATCCAGGCTTCAAGAAACAGAGAAGCCTCCACAGCTCTAGTTAATCAAGCTCACTGTGAAAAGTGTCACATCTAATGCAGAGGTATCTCCCAGCCTTCTGACAAGAGCTGCTGCCAAGCTTGAATTCAGTGACTGGAATACCAGGGCAGAAGGAGATAGTGGGCACTGCAGCACAGCAAGAATGCAGCCTTGAAGAACATTAAGGGCTGTGGAGCTCCAACGGCACCGTATTAAGGAGCCAGCAGTGACAACTCTGGCAGCTGGTACCATAAAAAGAAGCTGTCTGGCTCTTTGTGCTACATATCAAAACTCTGCAGAGTCCTAGCAGTACTCATCAGCCCACAGAGATGTGGTCTGGGGAAAGGAGGAAAGCCCCCAAACCTCTAATTTTCTAGTTTTAGCTGGGAAAGTCTTGGCGATACTGCTAGGTAGTCACCACCTCCTAGCTTGCACATCATTCAATAACTAACGTGTTGACTGTTTTTCACAACGTCCCAACCCTGCTATGTTGTTCACCCTGTATCCCTCTATTCTCTCCTTTCTAGAGAAGCAGCTTATTCTAGATACACTGAGATTTACCCAGGAAATGAGGTACTATTAGACAAGGAAAAACATATACCTAGGTTCTCAGAAGGCTAACAGAGTTGTACAAGGAACCAGCAGGTTAAAGTGAGGAGATACGAGATAAGACATGTGTAAAGCAGAGGAGATAGCTATTTCCCTCCATATCTCCACAGAAGCAAGCAGTCTGTCTTATTTCATGTCCCACTTTCCATTAGTGGACTTCTCAGCAGGGCTTAGCAGCTTTCCTCTCCACCTACCAGCTCCTTTGAAATCTTGTATGCTTAGGGCATAGCCCTTAGACAGTGGTGCATGGAAGAGATTATACAGACATTCTTAAACAAAACAAGAAGTTCTGTGGCACTTTTAAAGATTAACAAGTTTATTTGTCTCAAGGTTTCACGGGCACAACTGCACTTTGTCAGACAAATGAAATGGAAAATATAGCATGTAGGCTGTAAATATACAGAGAAGAGTAGGTCTCAAGGTTATTGCAAAAAGATCAAGGGATGTAACTGAACCTATCTTTTTAAAGTCAGTAAGTTGCCTGGATTCAAACTGTGAAATATGAAGGCAGGAGCTGAGACGGGTGATTTAACAGAAATTAGACATCTTACTTTCCAAGTACAAACAACTGGACATTATTCCCAACAGACTTAAGGTGAACTCGAATGACTGGGTCATTACAAAAAGTAACTTCCCCCTCTCAGTTCTTGTCTTCCTATTCCACAGTTCAAATCCAAACAACTTATTGACTTTAAAAATATAGGCTAGAATTCTATCCCTTGAGATCTGTTTGAATTAACATTGTGATCCACCCTTCTCTGTATCTGTATATTTACAGCCTACATGCTGTATTTTCCATTTCATTCATCTGACAAAGTGTGGTTGCACCTGTGAAAGCTTGAGACAAATACATCTGTTAGTCTGTAAGTGTGCCATAGGACTGACTCCTTGTTTGTTTTTGCAGAAATAGACTAACAGGACTACCACCCGGGATCTTAAAAACAAGTTCATTGGCTAGCATTCACCAGCAATGCAAGAAATCCCCAACAGCAAAGCAAAAGAGAACATGAAATAGTTGTAGTGAGTTTGAAATAACCTACATTGTTTATTATTAAGATCTTTTCATTCAGAGCCATTTCATTCAAAGTTAGTTCCCGTTCAGGGGAGATGAGGTGACAGCTGCATGGAAGTGTGGCCATGAAAATCTGGACGTTTGTTATGCTGAGATCATCTGTCCAGAATCCCTTCATATGCAATGGCCATCTAAGGATGCTTTCTGCTCAGAACATCTCATGCATTCCTGTTAGCCATGAAACTCTATGCCTACCACAGCAAGTGTGAAAGTAAACCACACGACAGCTTGTACCCAAGAATACACCAGCAAACATTTTATTTGTTCATTTATCCAGACTGTAACTTTAAAAGCTCCATGTTCAAGTGAGAATGTAGATAGACACAAATTAGCGTTTTGTCTAGTACGTCAGTTTCAGAATTAGGAAGTGGGCATTTTCTATAATTCCTTCACAAATTTACACAAGAGTCTTCAGGGAAAGAACTGAAATGCCAAATTCTCTCCATTGCACCTGCTAGAATCATGAAACAGAAATGGGAATGTCCACACACCTGAAGACATGTCAGAAAAGGGACTATGGCGTGAACTAGCACACACTGAGTGGAAAGATATGCCTCTGAGCAGCACACTTACACTAGTACCGCCTATTAATAGTCAGTCAACAGTTCGTAACACTAGTATGAATAAATGTAAAAATTACTTGAGGTGAATAAAGGCTTAAAAATAAATATTCTCTCAATTTTGCATCTGCCCAAGTAAGAATTTGTTAAAATCTAGTTATGCAGCCATAGCGCTCATCACATTACAGCAGATAAGTCCTAAAGTTTAACAGCAGCCGTTCAGTGACTCACAGTGGTATATTATGCATAATCAAGGAAGAAACCTCATATGATTCTTCATACTGATCAACCTCCCTTCAGTTCACTGATCTGCTCAATATACTGATCGTGAAAGGCAGCTGCCATACTCCATTGATCCTGCTTCCTTTGCTCAGAAATGTTGCTACATTTGTTGAGCTTTTTAGGTGTATACATATTTGTAGATTTTTTAATTAAGTTCTACTCTGTTGCACATTCTTTAAAAGTAACATGTGTCACTACTGACATAGGAGACAGATAGATTTTGCTTACCCTTCAAATATGAGCCCAGAACAGGTCAAGATTTGTGCTTTGCTGAGCCAGCAGCTTCGGCATGCGAGTTTCCTGCTACTGTTGAAGTTTGGGGTAAAGCTGTTTAAATCCTTAACTTCTACTCTCTTTTTGTATTTCTATTATTTTCTTCTGGTTAAATCAGCTTTTCTTAAAAGTAGTGCCTAACGTGATTAAAAGGCAGATAAGACTGCTGTGTTTTTAGAACAAAAAGTTGTTCATTAAAATTGTCTGTTATATTATAGAGGCCTTCACCTATGACAGTATGGGACAAGCTGATATTCTACTGCAGCCAGTATGTTTTAGAAACAGTGACATTAGAAATGAACACCAGTTTTCCAATTTTGTTATGAGACACTGAGTCACTAGCAAGAACAGCATTAGGTTGGATAGCAGGTTGTTGCTCATGATGCGCCATTACACAAGGAAGGGCCACAAGAGATCAAGTCAGTCCTATTCTTTCATCAGCTATGACAGCAAAATCTTTAGTATCTATTTATTGTGCAAGTGGCCTGCAGAATGCACATCTTCCAGTTTGCTTATGGTGCTAAAAATTCAGAGGTAGCCCTGAGAGAAACAGAACGATTCTGAAGGATGGCAGAAACCCAACCTGCCTTCACAGCAGAAACAATGCAGCTGTCTTGGCAAGCAAAGAAAAATAATGCTGTAAGAATAAGGCAAATAACTTAAGACCTTGCTAGCATTAACTATCAATTTTCTGTCTGTAATACATTTACTCCAGTAGGCAATGAAGAGGTTAACTTTCTGATCTAAACTTTGATTATGTGCAAGATAACCATGGTAACAATGAGCCAAAAGGTGGGCTATGATGCAGTATGAAAGTCATAGGTTGCACCAAAATATTGCAAATCAGCTTTGAGAAAGGCAGCAAACCCCAGCATTACAGGGGATGTAACAATGATGTACTGTATTATTTCCTGTGCAAGTTACGCAGCTTGTTCACATGCTCCAGTCACATCACTAAGTTGCTCTTGCTGCAGTTCTGTCCCTGAACTTCAGCTAATAGGTGGCTGAAATCAACATTACATATATTACTCCACAGCTCAAGGTAGTTTTCAGCAGAAATAACTGTGCAGTGCCATGTATATGTATTCCATAAAATGAGTGTTCCTAATGCCCCATCAAATAGTTAAAACTGAAATACGGGTCATTGGAAATAGGATCACTGGATTCCCTTTGCATTTAGCTTAAAAGCCCCCTAACTCCTTGATTCTGCAAAGAAGAGACATACATTTAAAAATGATAGGCATCAAGATCTCTTCTTTTTCAGTAGTGCAGGTTTTGACTTTTGTCTATTATAGTCTTTCTCCAACTTTGAGTAGAAGGACAAGAGGAAAAAGGGGGTCATGGTTGAGTGTCAAGTCAAACAAGCTGACTCTTAGCCCTTATTCTGTTGCTTCAGTTCAAAGTTTTCTTTCCCTCAATTTGTCCCCATTTTGTTCATCTAGTACTGGAGACTGCCCATCACCATTGCGTAAGCATTTGTCTTTTTCATATCTGTGCTCTTGCTGTTGTCGTCTTATCTCCTTATACCGCAAGGTGATGTCACTAAAAACAAAACCAGAAAAAGATTTAGTGTTGACTAAAACAATCATTTTAGATTTATAATAAACAATGGGACCCACTTATCCTAGTGTACTGATGATGCCGATAATTTCATAGTATCACAGAAGCATAGGATTAGAAGGAATCTCATGAGGTCACTTAGTCCAAACCCCTGCTAAAAGCAGGACCACTCCTACTAAATCATTCCAGTCAGGGTTTTGTCTAACCGGGCCATAAATGTTTCCAAAGGTGGAGATACCACCACCTCCTTTGGTAACCCATTCCTATACTTCACCACCCTCCTAGTGAGAATCTTTTTCCTAATATCCAACCTCAACTGCCCCAGTTGCAGCTTGAAACCATTGCTCCTTGTTACGTCCTTATTACTACTAAGCACAGGCTAGTTCCCTCCTCCTTGGAGTACCTCTTCAAGTAGTTGAAGGTTGCCATCAAATCTCCCCTCAGTCTTTTCCTCTGTAGACTAAATAAGCCTAGTTCCTTCAGTCTCTCCTCTTAAGCCATGTGCCCCAACCCCCTAATTATTTTCATTGCCCTCCACTGGACTCTTTCTAATTTGTCCATATCCCTTCTGTAGTGGGGAGCCCTAAACTGGACACAGTATTCCAGATGTGGCCTCACCAGAGCCAAATAGATAGGAATAGTCACATCCCTCAATTTGCTGGCAACACACCTCCTGATGCACCCCAATATGCCATTGGTCTTTTTGGCAACTAGAGTACACTGTTGACTCATATCCAGCTTCCCATCCACCATAACCCCTCGGTCCTTCTCTACAGTGCTGATGCTTAGCCGATTGGCCCCCAGCCTGTAGTAGTGCATGGTATTTTCCCGTCCTAAGTGCAGGACTTTGCACTTGTCCTTTTTGAACCTCATGAGATTTCATTTAGCCCAGTGCTCCAGTTTGGCCCATTCTGATTAACACTACATTCCTAAGAACTTTCTTTATCCTGCAAGTAAGGGTATGGATTCAGTTGGTGAAAATTTTATTTACGTTTAGTTTAGTGCTAATACTTCCAAATTGTTACCACCATGCCCAGAAGAACACAGGTTGATTCTGTAAAAGCGTATGGGGGAAGCTGCCTGCACAACGTGATTCATAGGTTGGTTTTATTCCTCTGAGCATGCCAACTGACTTCTACTTCTGCACATAGAGGTGCTGTCATACCAAAGTAATTACTTAAGCATGCACCTTTAGAATGTGTGTCAGGAAATCTGGTCCTCTCACTCTTGGTCTGTATTTAACTCTTTGACTTCTGATACCACCTTCATTTCCCCTGGTGGCGCACTTCACCAGGAGGGCAGCTGGATTCATGCTGCTTCAACAGTTTATTTTTGAAGCAACAATACTCAAGCTAGTGGCATGGAGACAACTGAGGTTGTTTTTGTCCCCAGACAACCTGCATGACAACTGATTGCTAAATGCACACACAGTAACACAGCCTGTCTATTTGGCTGCCAGAAGTGCTCATAAACCTAGTCTCTCTCTTCTGCATTCAGGTATTGTAGCAGGAACGTATGAGAGAAGAGAATTTCTGCTATTGGTGAGAGTGTCCAGGGAATTGCATAGCTTGAGCTGCTTTCTACATCCTAGCAAGAACAATGTAGCCTTTTGAAAGGGACCCTGCCATCTTGGCAGAAGAACAAGACCATATAAATTAATAGATCATGTGTATAAACCTGCTGTGGTGGTCAAAGATATGCTTGTCACCCTGAAAATGTGTCTCACCCACCATCTATGCTATACACAATATATTTTGATATGTTGTAGATACGTATACACATACTGGGCAAATATCCTGAGTATTAACTACTGAAAGTTTTCCAGTCCAGGTTGAGAATGTACTTTTAAATTAATCATTTCCTTTCAGAACCGTATTCAGCAATTTTATCTATATTTGAGATGAAATTTCCAATGGTTGATCATCATTCAGAAATATTTTTAAGTTGCATAAAAATCATTTGAGCCATTTTTCCATTTTCACTGTGAGGTTCTTATCACTTAAGAGATATCAGACAACATTTGCACGCTGATCATTCAAATAAAGCGTTGAAAATAATTCCATCTTGACATTTAATATAATTTAATTTTAAATGTACATTATTTATCAGGATTCTGGTTACAACTGCTTGTTTTAAAGAGCTTAGACTAGATTTCAGAATTCTGGTTATGTGACCATCACACGTTGTGGCCTGTGATTCAGGCCACAACTTTTTTGTTCATTGGAACCGCAGCACTATCACCTTTGCTTACCGAATGAAAAAGCGCCATATTGTCCAGGTGAGCACAAGTATGATTCCAAGGATCCAGCACTGGGTAATGTAGAAAGGAAGTGACAGTGTTAAGGTGTAGGGGTCATACTTCACAACAATCAGAAACTCTGTGACTGTGATAGCAGCAACGAGCCATGCCTGTTGACCCAACTTCTTGTGGAACTTCCTGAAACAGACAGATTAAGGGATTAAAATGTTAGTAGCAAACTAGCTGTAACCCATCAAAAATGACAGGGGGTGTGGGGAATCAAAAGGGAATTTCTGAAATACTTATTTAATTGAATAATAGCGCTTTAATTACAACATTCTTTGCAAAAGATCTATGGTCAGCTAAAACTTTTCCTTGGTAGTTCATATCTTTATGTAAACTTTCTGATTTTCATGGTTTCTTCCCCAGGTGAATGCCACCTACAATTGTCTGAAGAGTCAGCGTGCAATACTGGAAACAGCTGAAAGCATAGCTAAGAACTTTAAACTTTTGACAAGTTCTAAAGGGGCAACCATGTCATCAGTGTGAACCATCCCTGGGTTTCACTGGCTGCTATTGTCCAATTTTTAAATCCTCAGTCATTTTGCTTTTATGAATTACAGTGAGGTATGCAGCTACAGTAAGGTATATATATGTGCCATGCCAAGACTCCTACGGCATTGTGCTGTCAGGGGTGACTCAACCAATTGATCCCAAGGAGCAGTTAGTTAAGCCACCTCTGACATCACAATGGCCTGACACGTGGTATACTTCACATCACGCATGCACAGAGCAAATTAGTATAGTAGACATGCAATGGAATATGCCTTTATAAAAATAAAAAAAAGGAACTGCTACCTATATATTTTCTTTACCAGCTGTGAGAATGTCCACTTTTAACCATTGCCACCGATGGATGACATGCTGGACATACTACAGATCACCATGCCAAAGTGTTTCCCTCTAACACTGAACATTTTGTTTCCGCCTACAGCTAATTTCAGAGGTTCAGAGACTGTTTTACACGAGTTATTCCTCAACATCTCGTTAAGGTCAGGAAGCACCCCCATTTCAACAGATCTGTGGACGGACACAAAGCAATTACATGACCAACTCAGGATCACAGATCATTAATAGTGAAGGTAGGGTTCAAACATATTTCCCCTGAAGTTAGTTATCAGGGAAGCAAGAAAGGAATTCCAACTGAATTTCTAGTGAACCCTGCTGACACTCAGAATGAACCCTACCAAAACTCACATAAAGCCTCTGAATACAAGGAGAAGCTAAGGCAATTGGTCTGCTAGGGTACGTCTACACTGCAATTAAAATCCATGGTTAGCCTGTGCCAGCTAACTCAGCACAAGCTCCTGGAGCTTAAGGGGATATTTAACTGTGGTGTATACATCTGGGCTCTGGCTGCAGCCCAAGTTCTGGGACCCTCCCACTTCACAGGGTCCTAGGAACTGGGCTTCAGGCCAAGCCTGAACATCTACACTGCAATTAAACAGCCCCTGGGCTCATGCTGAGTTAGCTAGTATGGGCCATCCGTGGGCTTCTAATTGCAGTGTAGGCACACACCTGGCAGTCCTCCTCCTCTGCAAGGATGAGCACGCCTTTATACTGACTGACTGTTTTATGTTTGTTTTTTAACAAGAAGCCTTTCAGGAAACAGCTCGCTGCTGTATCAGGTATACATATATATTGCTCATTCAACCATTAAAAAAAGAGTCTTATTCTGAATTATCAGTCTTTAAGGGCATTAACCCCATACATCAGACAATTCACGCCCTAGCTGGTAACCATTTCTGCTGGTAACTATTTGTGCCTCACCTTTCTCACTGCACCAATTTCACACGTACAAGTAGTATTTAACAGCATGGAATGAAACCAATTATTTCATCCTATAGAGATATTTTTCACAAGAAAACTGGCTATTTTAGGGTGTCAAACATGCAGCCCACTAGGCCATCTGGCCCGTGACCGTATTTGACAGGACCACTCTCTCTCTCTCTCTCTCTCTGACACGCCACACACACACACAGCAAGACAGAGCGAGGTCTCTCGTACTCAGTGCTCTGCAATGTCACAAGAGTGGCAGGTCTCATGACATCTAAGAGTGCTGGGTATGAGAGACTGTGCTCCATGAGAGCACACTCTCTCCCTAACAGGCGAGGGGGTGGACTCATGGAGAGCAGTTTCGAATACAAAGCATTCCGTGATGCCATATGAGTACCGTGCTATTTTGATTTTGGTATAAGGCGGCCCACTTGTTGTACATTTAAGTCAAATCTGACCCACCACAGTAAATGAGTTTGACACTCCTGGTCTACAACCTAAAACACCGTGAAGCAAGAATGTGACTTTATGCCCATTTGTGAGATGTACTGGAAGTTACATACATGGGGAACATATTTCAGGAAGTTTAAAATTAGATGTCTACCACTAAGGCGGCATCTGACTCAAACCAAACAATGCCAAGTACCATGTTCTGGAAAGGAGATGCTCACACTTCAGCTAATTCAGCCACCAATTCTCTCACCCCATCCCAAAAAGATGTATTGGAATTGGAAAAGGTACAGAAATGGCCAATCAAGATGTTTAGGAGTACAGTAAAGTTTCCATATGAGGAGAGATGAATAAGACTGGGACCCTTCAGCTTGAAAGAGAGACAACTAATGGGACTGGGGGAGGTGTGTGTATGATATATGTTTACAAAATCATGACTGGTGCAGGGAAAGAAAATAAGGGATTGTTATTTACCGCTCCTCAATAGGAATGTCTAGCGTACTCATGATATCTATACCAGAGTTTCTAACTCATCAGGGTTCAGCCAAAGCCAAGCACATGTCGAAAAGGTCAAAGTTCAGAGGACACACAAAATACTTTGGGACAATCTCCACCTTGTTCTGCCCTGCAAGGTAAAAGAAGCTCAGCAGGGGACGGTTTAATGTAGCAGGCTCCTACAGCTTCTAGCACAGGTGGTGTGTGATGGTTGGGAGAGTAGCTGGAGCACACTGTAGTCCTGCAAGCTGCTACTGGTCTATGGGCCCCAGCGACTGCAAGCCAGAATATCTCTAGGCTCTTTTTAACCTACACTTAGACAGAGCCTTAGGGAGCCATCATTCAACATTTATTCACAACTTGCCTTTTCCCCCTTTCCTGGGCTGCAGTTAGGGGCTGTATAGGAGAAAGGAAGTCCATCCAAAGGGGTAACCAGTCAGATATACTCAAAATTGTTGCTTTTCCTTGGTTCCCATTCCTTGGCAAGGAAGCAGGCAAGGAAGAAAACCAGAGCTATTCACTATGCTCCCCAACAATGCAGTGGGCTACTAGCCAGGGAGCTATGGAACAGCTGCAGCAGGGAATGGACAGAAGTCCGTCAAAGTTACCAGCCCACAACGGAGCTGCACCAGGGCTGATGCAGAAGTAGGAGGAAGGAAGAAAGGAAAAAAAAACTGTGCCTGATCCTGGCTCCCTGTATCACAACTGTGTGACAGCCCAGGAGCTCATTCATAATAAGTACACATTTTTCTTAAAACACATGTACCTATCTCAAGCTAGACAGAATGATTAAGTAGACTGGGGAAAACAGCATAGGGAAATGGAGCATAAATCGCAGAGGGGTTCAGAAAGACACTCTCCAATTTAAAAACAAAAAAGCCTCCTGGCTCTAGAACTTCCTTAGACCAAGGGAACTCTTTAGCCACTTATTGTCTGACATGACTAGGACTATATAGGCAATGAAAATATCTAGACAAATAGAGAAACTGGAAGTATTCAAAGTAAAATTATTCAAAAACCTCATTGTAACCTAAACCTATTCATGAGAGTAGAAAGCCATTTTTTAAGGAATCCTACTACTTATGAGAGAACTAAGGAAGAAGAATTAAATCCCAGGTGACCACTGATGAAAGAGCCACACACAAACAGAACATTGAAGGAACAAAAGATGGTTACAGATTCTTCATTTGAGAAAGAATTTTAAAGGGAAGTCAGTCTTCTGCTCCTGGATGAAGTATAAAACCCATGAGCTTATTCCAGGCTTTCCAAAAAAGGCCTCACACATATACCAGGAAGATACAGAGAAAATGTAATTCAGGGACCCTGTACCTGGCAGTTGAATCCACTGCATAAGAGTATCCTTTAAGGAAGCAGCCAGCTGCTCTTAACTGTCGTGACAAGTTTTGATGAGAAAAACAGGATATCAGAATGACAAAAGCCTCACAGCCCCAGAACTGTAAATCTCATGGCCCATTAATGCAAGTTTCAGATGCTCTGTTATAAGGACTAGTTAACTTTAGCTACTATGTCTCTAAAATTATTGAAAAAGACCACAAATGACCCCAAATCAAGAGAAATAAATGTCTTAGTTTAAAGCTTTGTTGTTTCTTTTGCCAAATATTATATGTAGGGTTACAGAAGTTGGTTAGATCTTTGGCTGGCTCTGGTATAGCTTTGTCACCCGTGAATAAGGAATCTGAACCCTGATTCAGGCAAAAAGTAGCCAGTGGAACATTTTATGCTTTAATCCTTTTTAAACAGTTGAGAGGTCAGAGCCATTTTCAAAGGGAACTGCATTTAGAGCAGGGGTCTCAAACTCAAATCACCTTGAGGGCCATATGAGGACTAGGATATTGGCCCAAGGGTCGCACCACTGAAAACTTTTCATACAATGATGTGGAAGTATAGTAAAAAATGAAGAGTAATATAGTATGCTAATAAAAGTCAATTTATTAACTTTTTTGAAACTGTAACATGAAGTCTGTGCTAATTTTGACAGTCTTTCCAAAGCCAAAACACACATTTCCTTTTAGAATTGCTTCCATTCAAGATGGCAAAATCATCAAAAAGACAAAGAGTAAACAAACAGACTTAAAATTTTACTAAATCAGTGGTTCCCAATCTCTTTTTGGTTTGAGGGCAAAAAAATGTACTTTTTCAAACCCTGAAGGACCACCAGTTAATTTAATTAAAATTAAAATTTAATTTACTGAATTCAAATTGATGTTACTTGAGATAAATTAATTGCAGTTTATTAGAATTGAATTAAATTTAACTGAAATTAAATTTTTATAAAGGTTTTAGTTTTTTAAATAAAATTAAAAACTTTTAGAAGATTTTTGGTTTTTTTGTTTTAAGAAGAGGGGGCTACATGTATCCCCAAGCCAGGAGGGGAGGAGAGCAGCCACATCCCAGGTCAGGCTGCAAATAGGTTGGTCAGAGCCCTCCCCAGGACCATAAACAAGCAGCCCCTTGCCTGGCCCTGGGGGCACTGCTGGGAGTGGTGGTAGGGGAAACACCCTCCCCACCACCTGCTCAAATCTGGCCACGCTGGGGTTGGCAGAGGGGGAAGCACTCCCTGCCCACCCGAATTTAGCCGCCCTGGGGTTGGCAGAAGGGGAAACAACCCCCCACCCACCTTCCCGCTTGTATTTGACCAAGTGGGGCCGGCAGAGGAGAAAACATCCCCTGCCTGCCAGAATTTAGCAGCACTGGGGCCAGCAGAAGAAAAAACACTACCCCACCCTCCTAGGGAAAACTCCCCCTGCCTGTGCTGGGACCAGCAGCTAGGAAAGCCCTGGGGGCCGTGCTGTGGCTAGTGGTGGGGCTTTCTGGTGCTCCCCCAGAACAGAGCCCCCTGTGAACTGTCCCCACAGGCTCAGGCCGCCCTCCTTTAAGGCTCCTCAGCCTGCTTCAGCTGCTGGGTCAGTTGCTGCATGTGAATAGGGCAGCAAATGATCAACTGGTGCATGTGAACAGGGCAACTCCCAGGCAGCAGTTCAGCTCCTCCCCGTCAGTAGCTGATAACACAGGGGGGAGGTGAAGCTGCTTAGTCTCTGTCTGCAGAGAGGCTCAGCATTTGAAAACTCCAAGGCTGGAAAGGTGGGAGCCCCACGATTCTGGGGTTATCAGGGGCTGCAGTAGGCAGCTCTGCAGGCCGCATGTGGCCCATGGGCCACATGTTTGAGACCCCTAATTGAGAGTGCATCCTAAGTAAGCAAGCATCCAGAAAAACGTGCTCTTCATCAATAGCAGCTTCGTACAATTCAAATCTGGAAGAGCTAGTTAATAGCAGAATCATCTTGACTCAAGGTGATAAGAGGTAGTACAAACACCAACACAGGTGGTGAAAAGCCAGTTGAATGTCACCTCTGGTGTGATTGCATGGGACACACAAAGGAATCTCAGTTGAACAGACAGAGGATATTGATGTGATATCAGTTAGGTTCCTCAATCTTTCTGTGGAGATTAGCTCTGCTGATGTATCAGAAGAACTCAATGTAAAATGTGCCGATGGCAGGCACCTCACCTACCAAGAGAAACAAGAAGGTAGATAGTGATGGTGGTGATGCCATGATGCTCAGTACCAGTTTGTCTGCTCACTAGATGAATTCTTCAGTTTGAGACACTTCATTCACTGAAAGAATGGCATCATGCTGAATCAGCAATGAGACCCAGAGGAGTCTCCTACATCTCAGTGCTATGCCATGTGGTTGAACAGAGGGAAAAAGTTGCCTTTTCAGCCCAAAACACAGTGATCCAAAGATACTCATAAGCTCCTCTCTTCAGCAGTAAGAGGTAGAGACCTAGTCTGACCTTTGATTTGGAAGAATGTTCCAAACCAGTAGGTCCAGCACCAAGGGCAGAGGACCACCTGCCACTGCTGAATGCCCTTAAAACCAACTAAATCTGCGTGAACTCTTCTTTCCAGTTCTACAAGTCAAAAGCCTTCCAAGTGAAACTGATCTTCAGAGTGTTGGAACCCTAAATCCTGAACACAGACACTTTTTGTGGTCCGTGCCAGACAATGAGCATCCCTTGAAGCCAGAGCTGGCACTGTGGTCAGCCAATTTGTGACATTATCACTGTAAGTTAACAAACAAACTCAATTGAAGAACTAAGCATTCTCAAATCTTACAGTCTGCACATACAGTGAAAGCAGCAAGGACAAACATGATGCTCAAATAGGAGCAATCTGTTGGGTGCCTAGTGCATGCACTGTTGTGGAGAAAGGGATTTTTTGCCCTAAAATGCAGCACTATAGGATCCTCTGGTCTGCAAGATGGTGCCACAAAGTTCCAGAGGACCAGAGAGGTGCTGATGACAGCTCAAGAAAGAAGCACCTTTAAGTAAAAAGGTGTTATGGCTGGACCATACAGTCCTTAGATAGAAGGTAAGTTTAAGGACTGTAGCATATGGCTTGTAAATGTGGAAGTGGAGTTCAGGGCTGCTTTGCATAAAAGCCCAATAGTGTTCCAGGGAATTTAAATGTTTATAGGACATTCTCAAAGAACGGAGTAACTTTTTAGTAAAGAAAAACCAAAATTTCATACAGTATATTTAAAATGGTTTATATGAACACCGGCTATCTACTACAAGAAGGGTTAAGTTTTATATTCAAGGTAAACAGTCAAATACAAAGTAAGTGCTTTGGGCTGCAGGCTTCTTTGCTTCCATAGGCTGATCTATTTCTACTGTACTTGCACCAATGAACTGTTGCACATCTCAATATAAAGTATTTGAAGCTTGACACTACATATGCAGAAGTAGTGGCTTACGGGTCATCCATGAAGTCGTAGATCTCCCTCATTCCCACACCTCCCACATTGACAAAGAAGACAAGTCGCAACAGGACCAAGTAGTGTTCGGGTGGCATCCACAGGACAAACTTCAAGTAAAACGTGTTCAGCTCTGCTAATAAAAACTGAGAAAAGAAAGGACATTTTATTAACTGAATTTAAAAGGCTCAGTGAGTAAAGTTTGGACCACCTTCACATTTATTCCTAACACAGAAAAATGTACTTAGACTTGTACAGAAAAGGCCCCACAAGGTAACAACGTGAAGGCATGTTTATCTGTTTTGAATTATGCAGAGCTACTTCCCACAGTCACATCTTGAACATCTATTGACAACACCAAACAATGACAATTAAACTTAATCTCCAGATTACAGGAGAGACCTGGACTTTGCTGAAGTCTATGGCAAAACTCGTATTGACTTCAACAGGACCAGGATTTCACTCTAGGATTTAGGAGCCTATTAAAGCTAATGGGGATTGTATTCCCATATCAGTATCCTAAGATTAATAATTAAAGAACAGTTTAAAGGAGCGGGGAACAAGTCATCTCTTCCTGGAATTCCTACACTTGGCTCAGTTGGGGACAGGGGAGGAGGGTTTACTAAAAGAAGATGAATCTAAACATTCAGAAGAAGAAGCACTAGCACTTCCTGTCCTCTTCACTCAACTGTCTTCCTGTAGTTCATCATAAGAAAGTGTTGTGCTTTCCATACCACCTTCTCCTGCACACTTGAACTGCCCTTTCATCAGTGAATGCACCATGGAACTGGAGAGCCAAGGAAGCGGGTACCTTCACCTTCCTTTTAGCTCCTCTGCTCCTGACATCTCTCTGTAATCTCATTCCCTATGACTGAGATAACATCCTGTCTGGATGACTCCAATCTCAGCAGCAATGAGCAAGTTACCAAGTCTATTGGGTGTGGGGAATGAGACTAGAGGGCTGCCAGGAGCAAAGGAGCTAAAAGCAAAGTGGGAATACATGCTTCCTCAGCTCTCCAGTTCCATGTAGTGTTCACTGAAAAAAGGGAGATTTGGACAAAAGACTTGATTAAAGTCTGGTTTAAAGTTATTGCCAAATTTCACTGGTTCCTCAGCCTTCTTTGTTCAAGTTTTCACGTTCCTTCAAGACAGAAACATTCTGCATGTGTCCCAAGATCATTAGAGCGGGGTTTTATGGGGGAGGCTGCAGTATGGAAACAAATAGCATTTTGTAAAGCACATGGTGAGGCACCAACGAAGCATGGCAGCAACCTTAACTCTAGTTTTAACTAAGTTTATCTTGTGATAAGAATAGTTTCAGAACTACCATTAACGAATCCCAAAAGCATACCTGTTGCCCTCAAATGGCCACTGAAGAGGCTAGTTATAGATACACACAAATTACCAGGAAACGTAAGCAACAGGTCCAGTTTTGGGCACTACAGAGTGTCATTAACAAGAGCACCAATCAAATATTTACTTAAGAGTGAGTTTAACGTGACAGAAAGATCCCTACACAGGGAGCTATTTCAGTTATGATGATGGCAGGTAACTGGGGTGAAGGATATTTCTTACTCCTAAGATTGTATACAATGTAAAACATTGGCAAGTAAAGATAAATCCGAGTTACAATCTACTAGACAATGCTAACAATCACAAATCAGCTGCAAACTGTTTTTACCAAGAGAATCACTGTGACTTTAGTTGGCCCCAAGCTCATGTGAACACACCAGCTCAATTAAATGTGGCAAAAGGCATTGCCAACTAATGGTCAGCTCTTACTACACATGAAAGTTACTTTTACACTGGCTGCAAGGACATCTTTAAAGACTTGCAGAACGTTTCATTCATATTATTGTTTACTTCACCTCCCATAAATACTGCATCAATCTCAGCAAATCCTTTGGGCCTTATAAATCTAACATAACGGATAGATTTTATATTACAGAAAGTTTTAGTGGTCTGAATTTTTCTTTAAATTGAATGTCGTGTGTATTTGCAGAGTGCCTCATGCATGTTGTGGGTGCACAAATTGTTAATTACAGATAATATATTATTTGCTCTCAATGCACAGTTTCACAAACTTGAAATTTGTCTTCTTCCATAACAGTGAATTTAGAATACATGCCAATCTAAGATACCCCAAGAAGCAAACTGGATTAGAAAAATTTACTAGGAAACCCTTAAAAATAAAATACAATCAGGTTTTCATAGCAATCACCCATCCTCTGCTAATTCACAGAGTGTTTAAACAGCAGGTAGAACAGTATGCTTAGCAAGTCTACAGATTATACATAGTAACATCTAAATAATACAGTCCAGAATGTTCAGAAGGGATCAAAAACTATGTTTCCTGTAAGTTGCACACCTGTGTCCGTATGCAGCAGCCCTTTCTCACCAGCACACGCCTCACTGCTGGCCATGCACCACCGGCAGCCATGCCTCTGACCCAGCCCTGAACACGCATTCTTCCAGCTTGTAGGGAGCTGCTTTGGGGAGATTGAAATCTCCCACCCTCAGCATGGTCAGAGCAGGAGATTTTAAACTTCCCTTCCTACCAGCTGGAAGAATGGTGGCAGTGAGGAGCATGCTCAGTGTGGGAGCAGCTCCAGTGGCCAGGTGAGTGGCCTGAGGGAGTTGGGGATGGGGAGCCAGAGGAAAGGGTGGCCAGGGGACTCCGGTCAGCTGGTCAGCAGGCACACAGGAAAGACACTCAGGAGAACAAGGATCAGCATCTTCCCCAGGACTTAAAATTACAGTGGGGAGTCCTGGGCATTGAACCAGCAGCCATTGTAGCAGAGAGCTAGAGCTGCTCCTGCACAAGCAAAAGACTGAGATAGACCCACTTGCCTAACCTCTGGAGCAAGGAGAGAGAGGCCATGAGACAGCCTCAAATGAGTGTGTTACTAAATTGACCCTTCAGTGGGAGGGAGCACCTGTCTAGGGGGTCATGGGTGCGGTGAGGAGATCAGGCAGGGGATGGGTTAAAGTTTCTACCCTTGCCCTAAAATACAGTGGAGGAAGGACCAGGGGCTTGTCTTAACCAAGCTAGTGTGTGGTGGGGTGGAAGGTGGGTACTGATATTCAAGGTCACTGTGACATGGCACAACTTTCTGGGCACTGCAAGAGAGCTGATGGCTCATGGAATCTGGGTCAGATCCTGAATTCACTTTCCAATGCATAGGGGACATGGGGTGGTGCTGTGACTCAAGCCCAGGGCACAATGAGTGCTGAGCTCTGGAAAAACCCTGGCATTAACCCCTACATCTTCCTTCAGAAAGTCTTCCAACAAGGGTTCTCTAGTCAGTTCTAGAGGACAATTCCTCCTGAGCCTCATAATTTTGCTTCTGTGTTGGCTTGATGCTGGTTTAGAAGAGGACTGACCCTTAAATTCATAGATTCCAATGCAGGAAGGGACTATTGTGATCATCTACTGTGGCTCCTGTGAAACACAGGCCAGAAGCCTGCCTTCAAAATAATGCCTAGAGCTAGTGCTTAATTTTGGAATGAAAAAGACATCTGGGCTGCATAAGGTGCAGGGGCTCAAACCATCTTTTGACATTTATAACTGATACAGCAAGAACAGGAAAACAAACCAGGAGTCCTGTGGCACTAACATTTATTCATGGCATGAGCTTTTGTGGGGAAAAAAATCCCACTTTGTCAGATGTTTTGAAGATGGGGAAACGTACAGGATGGGAGGAAAATAAATGCAGGGAAGTGCAAGCCATAGGATCAGGTCCAATGTTCCCTCTAAGCTGATGATGCAGCTGAGCAAGTTAGGGATGTGTTTGGGAAGCTGATGGGCAGCAGGGAAGGGATCCAGTATGGGTTGGGAAACCGGCAGGGAATTTGCTCAGCTGCATCCACAACTTGCTCAGCTACATCATCACTTTGAGAGAACATTGATCAAAAGCATTTCTGTTTGCTGTGTTTTTGCATTTCTCCACTTGCTCTGAACACATGGCTGTTCTGGGATAATACATTTAACTCACCCTGGAGAACAGAGCCAAGCAAAACTGGGTGTCCAATATGAACAAACTGTTTAGCTGCCTTACTTTTTCTTTGATATTTTATTTAGATAGGCCTGGGCCAAAACACTGCTCTATACAGCCTAGAGCATGGAGTGCTGAGCACTAAGTTTCTAGTTTGCAGTTATCTCCAATTTTAATGTGATAATATTTCCCTGGCAGCAGAGAACGAGAGATATTTTTCATATGAAGTGTGCATTATGGGCAACAGAATTTAGTAATTAAATTAAGTTTAGCATGCATATTAAACTATTCAGAACTGAGGTATAACACACAGTAATCAAGATTAAAAATATTTTTGAAAATGAATTTAGAGACGGGAAGATAAAGGGTCCCAGTCCTAGGGTGACACATACACCAGTGTTAGCATCAGCAGAAATCAAACAAAATTACCTCTAAATCTTGCAAATCAGAGGGATTGACAAATAGTCATTTTATCAGGTAAGCTGAAAAAAAGTTTCCTTACTACAAAGATGATGCCACAAACTGCAAGCCATCTGCGCAGGCTGGATGCTGGCTTCCACTCAAATTTGACCCAGCTATATGGTGTGAACTGGAAGGCAATTCTCTTTATTTTACCTCTGGAAAAAAAGCCACCACACATCACTCTTACACCAGTTTTAAGGAAAGAAAAATATTCAATATTTACAAATATGTTTTAAAGATTTTAAAGTCGGGCATCAGTTCAAGCCACCAAACTTTTCAGTACTAATTTATTCAGCCTTTATTAAATCCACCTTTAAATGAAAGCTGAAGTGACTCAATCACCTTTTATGCAAAAACCTGTTAAATAGCATCTCAATTTACTTTTACAAACCCAAATTTACAGAGACATTACACTATGATAGCTCCTATCCTAGGTGGCATCAAGTAAGGGCAGTCTACACAAACCTAGTTCAGTACCTGTAGCATGACACTAGTGCATAATTATTATCAAAAGGCATTTTTAAAACTTAGGAGTTGAAGAAATAATGATATAGCCATACTGAAGCTTTGAATGTTCTTGAGCTGGTCACACAAGTAGGTTAGAGCAGTGGTTCCCAACCTTTTCTCTGATGTGGCACACCTTGATACCTTCAGATTTTTTGAGGCACACCACCATTAAAACTCATGAATATTCAAATTAGCTCAAAATAACATGAACGTTTATGAACCATGGCACAGTGGTTCAGAAATGTTGCTATGTGGGGTAGTAGGGGTAGCAGAGCAGGGATGGCAAGACAGGGGAGGTCAGGAGTTATTTGCAGTGGCAGGAGTGAGTGTGGGGAGCAGAGCAGGGAAGGGGCAGGCCCGGCGCAACCCAGTAAACCTGGTAAGGAGTGCAGAGGGGTGCTGGCACCTGCTCTGCTTGCAGGGGGGCACCAGAAATGGTAGCATCGTTCCTGGGCAGGGGTGGCCAAAGAGGACAAGGGTAGCCATGTGGGGAACAGCACAAAGGTGCCAAGAGAGGAGAGGGGAAGGGAGAACAGGAGTGGCTTTGTGGAGTGGCAGGGGGAACCTGGGGAGTGGGAAGGTAGGGCAGGGGAGCATGACACAGCAGCCACTTCCCCCTTTCTCTGCAGTGGCTCCCTGCCACCCAGGGAAATCCTCACCCCACTGCTGCTCCCTCCCACCCCAGTGGATCCCATTCCCCCCTCCCCCAGCCCCCTGCTGCCTGTGTTGGACCCTCCCATCATTGCAGGGGCCAGAACTATCCCTCCAGCCCCCAGCTCACCCCCCCCCCAGCTACACACCCCCAACCAGCCACCCCAGAACCTCAGCTACACCCCTTCTGCTACACACATACTCCCTGCCCACAACTCCCAGCAGCCCCCCTCAAAGCCCTTACCTTGGCTGTCTGCAGGCTGGCAGACAGGCTGGGAGCTGCTTCCCTGCCACAAACTACTTTGTGAGGCCCCCCCGAAAGGGGTCGCTATCGTCCCCCACTGCTACCTTCCCTGTGTCCCCAGTCCCCCCTGCAGTCCTAACCACCCCACATGACCCCCCAGGACTCCTTTTTTGTTTTGCTGAACTAAACTAGCATGTCTGTCCCTCTGGAACTCGTAAATTATTCTTGGGTATGATATTTTTAAAGATATTCCTATCATGAAGCTTGTAAGTTGATCTTTCACTTAGCTCATTTATGTTAATGCTGAACTACAAAGTTAAAATGAACATTTAAAAAATTTTTTAAAAGTATGAGCATTAATTAATAAATAAAAAGTGGTAACATTAATGATGGCTCAAAAATAAATACCACATTTAAAATTTTGGCAGTCAAATCTTACAAATGTTTCATATAGGCTTGGGTTTATGTGCACTAGACATTTAATACAAATAATTATAATAAATAAAAGTAAGTTAAAAAAGGTTCCTAGTGTTTAGCTATAAATGAAAAACACCAAAATTCAGTGAAATTCTCTTAAGTACTCAAGTTTATAAGACCCTTGCCCCCTCAAAAATATTAAATATTAAGTACAGAAGTTAAAAAATTACTTACAAAAAAAAAGATACAGCACAGACATCACACACAGCTGTAATGATTGTCTAAGAGGGCAGCACTGTATTTATATAGCAGCCTATATGGACCTACCTGGTAAACTGATCTAACCAAAGCCAAAAACTAAAAATTGTCACAAAGTCTAAGGAAAAGGCAAAAGAAGAAGTAAAAAAGAAAAAGGCAATATTTCACAAAATTTAAAAAATGGCAGAATAAATGGCCACACTGAGGAATTAAAAGCTGAGCACAAGGGAAAATTATTGTGCTGTCTGTTGCTTGCTTGTGCTTTTTTAGCATGTCAATGTGAAGATGATGGGCAGATAATGGTGAAATCAGCAATTCGGAGGAAGTACAGATCCTAATGATAGTTTGCTTTGATGAGCCAAGAGTGAAAATTGCTAAGGCTTCCAGCCCTACTAGCTCTGCTAGCTGGGAACAATTTCTATATTTTTCTATATTTTCATTTCTGTCCACCAAATTGAGGATGGACCCCTTATTGCTTGGGGCTCTAGGTGGCTGCCTGCTTCGCCTACCCCAAAAGCCACCACTGCTTTTTGCCAGCCCTGCACAGCCCACATGGCTGGGCTGAGCAGGGAGGGAGCTCTAACTCTAGGTCTCCCAGATTCTCAGGGCACAGCACACTGGTTGGGAACCACTGGGTTTGAGTACATCCTTACTGCACAGAAGATTTCTTGTCTTCAACATGAGGCATTCTATAGTTCCTATCCACAACTACTTCCTGTTAGTCATTAAACCTGTCTGGTTTCCACACACCTCTGCCACTTCTGGATTTCACAGTCAGTGTGGAATATGCCATTAAAGGAGGAGAAACAGCCAAAATCAAACTAATATGCAAATTAGATTGTGTGAAAGCACAACATAATTGTGACTATGGACTCTTTTCACATTATAACAGGTAATTTGATTTCACCCTCCCTCTACATGCTGGTTCCTAGAGTCTGAATCCTTACAAATGCTCTGATTTGCTGTTGCAGTATGCCCTGATCCCATATCTTACACTGCCCTGCATTTATTTTCATCCCATTCTGTAAAGTCCCCCTCTTCAAAGCATCTGACGAAGTAGAATTTTCTCCCACGAAAGCTCATGAGATAAATAAATCTGTTAGTCTTTAAGTGCCGTAAGACTCCTTGGTTTTCAATCACTACATGAAAAGAAGCTAAGTATTTCATAGACTCATAGAACCATAGAATCATAGGGTTGGAAGGGACCTTATAAGCTCTTCTAGTCCAACCCCCTACCAAAAAAGCAGGACCACTCTCACTAAATTATCCCAGCCATGGTTTTTGTCTAACAGAGCCTTAAATAACTCCAAAGAATGAGATTCTACCACTTCCCTAGGTAGCCCATTCCAATGCTTCACCAACCTCCTAGTATGAAAGTTTTTCCTAATATCCAACCTCAACCTCCCCAGCTACAACTTGAAACCATTGCTCCTTGTTCTGTCCTCTATTATTACCGAGAACAGCTGAGCTCCATCCTCCTTGGAGCATCCCTTCAAGTAGTTGAAGGTTGCTATCAAATCCCCCCTCAGTCTTCTCTTCTGGAGGCTAAATAAGCCTAGCTCATTCAGTCTCTCTTCATAGGTCTTGTGCTCCAGCCCCTTGACCGTTCTTGTTGCCCTCCGCTGGACTCTAATTTGTCCACCTCACAGCATTCCAGATGCGGCCTCACCAGTGCTGAATAGAGGGGAACAATCACATCCTTCAATCTGCTGGCAACACTTCTACTTATGATTTCACTCTGTATCAGTGGTCACAAAATAACCCACTAGTTACTGCATATGCTTCCATCCTCACCAAATAGACTTGTTTTGGTTAGACAAGAATGATATCCTTTAACTGTCCAAATTATGCAATCGTGCACAGATTTTAAACAAATACCAGTCTCTAAACAGCAACATTAATCTCCCAGAAGTGAAATAAGGGTGGAACTTTTGGTATGATAGGCATTTAAACTTTCTTTTACAGCAGATGGACAGACAGTTAAAGAGACCAGTTTTACTACCAAACTCTGACAGCTGATGAATAAATGGCTCCTGAAACACACAGCCAGAAAACCCAGAAACAAAATGGATGTCAATATGATTCCTATTTTGCTGAATTTAAGTCAGACTTTCTAAATGAGGGGTGTCAAACATGCAGACCACTGGTGGAATGCAGCCCACTAACCACTTCCATCTGATCCCTGACTGCACTCTGAAGGACATCATCTTCCCTGGCGGGGGTTGGGGGGGGGGGTTCTTACATACTCAGGGCTCTGCAATGCCATAAGAGTGTCAGGCCTCATGACATCACAGAGCATTGGATGTGCAAAACTGCAAGCCGCAAGACCACATTCTCTCCCTAACAGACAGAAAGGGGGAGAGAGAGAGAGAGAGAGGGAGAGTATTGCAGGGTGCAGTTTTGCACACACAGCACTCAGCAACATCACGAGAGTGCCACAGTATTTCAGTTTATGGTACATATGGTCTACTTGTAGTACATTTAAGTCAAAGCTGGCCCACCACTGCAAATGACTAACACCCCTGTCCTAAATTATTTAGTTCCACGTCATGTCCTTTCTGCATCCCATACTTTTAACTGCTGCTATTCATTTACAGATATAATAATGTCAAAAGACACGAGGGCAATGATAAAATGCCTGGATGACATACAGCTCTTCTTTAACATGTTTATGTAAAGCTCTGAGTTTTGTCAGCTTTGTGAAGAACACCTGTGGAATGTACAATTCAACTTGTCCTTTGGATTGCTTAAAAAGTTCTAAATGCCAGACTAATTCAGATCCAAAGGGGTAGCTGTGTTAGTCTTGTTCAGCAAAACAAACAAGGAGTCCTGTGGCACTTTTAAAGACTAACAGATTTATTTATTGCATGAGCTTTCAAGGGAGAAAATCCCACTTTGTCAGATGCTTCTTCAAAGCGTCTGACAAAGTGGGATTTTCTCCCATGAAAGCCCATGTGATAAATAAATCTGTTAAACTATTTTAGGCAACTGAAAACATCCAGGTAAGAGCAGAGAAGCACCCACCAGCAAGTTTCAAGAATAATGGCATCACAGCTCAAGTTAGAAGATGATATCCCTTTTAGAGGCAGACAGCAGCTTATGATAAAAAAACTCCCATATAGTTTTTATTTCTGTCTCATGATGAAGCTGGTTCTTAATATCAGTCAGAGGCAGATAATATTTTAACCTTTTACCTACTCAGAAGAGTCAGATTAAGGACCTGTTGCTCCACTATAAAACCCAAAAGTACAAGGTGACTCTTTCATGATATAGGTCTGTTTCATTACCCAGACCCTTACACATTTCCACATAAACTTCAATATACTAATAAGGCAAACAAAACAAAAGCCACCTCCCCCTTGTCACAGAGGTGAGCAAGTGCCCTGAAGGTGTACTTTTAAAGCCTAGAGTAGTACATTAATTAGATAAAGTTTTACAAAATTCTCCATATTTGTTTTATTTGCAAAATTAATTTACAGATTCCTGTTTGAGCATATAAATCAAATCCTTACATCAAATAAAGCTACACATACAGCATATTTTAAATAAAATCCCAAAACTCATTTGAGTTCTGCTATTTTTGGTTATGAAAAAATTCTCAAGTAGCATACTTGTATGTAGGAATGTTCCAAAGTCCTTGCCATTTATACGTTTTCAGAGAAAGCCATCCCAAAGTCTTCATTCCACAATAAATCCCAAATCCATTGCATACGATTACATCCATTATCCACTGAAAGGAAAAAAGTATTTAAGCAACTGAACCACAAAACTGAAGCCTAATGGTCTAGTGAAAACTGTAAAATGAGAGTACTAGATACACACTTATGTGCAGGTACATGTTTTCATTCAAAAGTAAGGAGTTCTTCCAGAACAGCTAGTTCACCTACTATTAAGATTTTTAGGCCACATGCTTCATACCTCCTCCTCAAAGTCTAGCTGCCTGGATATACATTTGATGGGCATCAGATTTTTAAGGAGTGGAAAAGAGTAAGCCCTTGTCTTACTATATCAATTCTATTGTGGTGAACTGACCTCTCACTGCTTAATATGGGTGTGGCTTTACACCTCCCTACTCTCCGGTGGGAATTTCTTAAAACACACCACATAAGGAGTATTACCATGCAGAGCTGCACTGGATTTTGCTGTGCCTGATATTTAAAGTATTTCTTGATCTCGAGCCTGTCATTTCCTATACTCAGCTGAATTATTTATCTCCAGGTTCAGCATGTGAACTTGATGGAAGAGCTGAGTTTCTCCCATGCCCTAATATTTACGATTGAGGATTAATTCCTTTGAGGTGACTCAAAGTTGGGAATACTGCCTATTTTTTTAATTCAAAGCTTGATAGCATCTCAAAGTTGTCCACTTTGTTTGGGTTCCCATACTGTTATCTATTGATCAAATATTTTTTTCTGTTTTCTTTAGGATTGTGTTTAGAGAAATAAAATGAACATTAAAAATGTTACAACTTTTATTTTTAAAGTATTCTTCTAAAGAGATTATGCAACAGAAAAATGAATTTATATGCAAAAATTGTAGATTAAACATTTAGGAAAGCATGTTGAGAACCTGGCACACTCAAGGATCTGATGGCATATATACCTAGCCTCATACAGAAGAGGAGGTCACATGTCAAATGGCATGGCCTGTATTGTGAAGATGGTTGGAATGGATTATAATAATGCTACCTGATCTTAAAACCTAGGTGTTAAGCCTCTTAAGGCATCTACAGCTACAACATAGACAAAACCAAAATTTGGGGGTTTACTATAATTGAGACATTGCATGTTCTCAGCTACAATGAGAGTCTTTGGGATGACTTTCTAATTCAGGGGTCTCAAACTCAAATCACCACGAGAGCTGCATGAGGGCTAGTGAAGGGCCATACCACTAAAACCTTTTCATACAATAATATTGGAATATCAGTAAAACTAGTGTCATTGCAGGCCGCAGGAAATAGCTTTAGGGGCTGCATGCGGCCCACAGGCCATGTGTTTGAGACCCCTGTTCTAATTTGAGCCTCCAACTCAACAGAAGGGATCTGAATAATAGACTATTTTGCAGTACATTCTTTTAAAAAGCACTTATGTATGTTGTTAAGTGAACAGAGAAAAATGGGGCTTTGAAAAAAAAGATTTAAAATACACTGTAAAAAGAGACAAGTTGAACACAAATTGAATTAAGCCAGAGTTTAACAGAGTTAAAACAAAAATCAGCTCCATGAGCATGTACAACTGAATAAATTTACATATGACACACAGCATATGAATGCTACCCAGCTACGTCAATCCTATGCCATAGGAAAGTATCACTACAGCTATACATCTGTTTGGGGCCAAGAGATCAGATAACCAAGTTGTTTACAGTGTTTAAGATAGACAGAATACAGTACATACATGATCCCACCAACATTCACTGAAGTTTGGAAGCTGATGTTCCAGACTATACTCCAGAAATTCAAACATTACACTGATGATCATACACATCCACCAGTCCCGAATCATTAGCGTCTGAAGAAAGAAAGAGGGAAATTTATTTTGGAGAATATCTTGCAAAGAGTAAAAACAGGCAAGCAGCATTCAGTAAGAGAAGGAAATACAATCAAATGAAGGAGTCTTACTGTGTGCTTCTACTTGGCAATGGTGGCAGGAGCCAGAAGTGTTTTGGATCTGCTCAGGAAAGCACTCCCTGTTTGCTTAATGCAATTCTCAAAAGCAGTTAACTGTCCGCAAATCAGCAATAGGGTTTATTTGCCTGCACTCACCTCACACCTCCAAGTGATCTGGCTTAGGAGGCATTAAATTGAAATTTCCTCAGATCCAGGCTCGTGTTTTAGGCTATGCCTCTCCGTCACACACTTAACTCACTGGTACTGCTCTGATCCTGCTCCACCTTATATGAATAGCACACCCACTCCTCACCTATCAACAATTTTCTCATTTGCAAAAAAATGAACCATTCCAATCAGGCATTTACTCAAAAGGAGCCAATATAACATTGAGTGTGGTTGGAAGACATCTGCAATCTCTGATTCTCTGCCCAAGCAAACAGTCCTTTTCAGGACTGAAGATTACTGACACTCTCTTACAAGATGCAAGCAAAAATGCAGCAAGTTTCAAAGCAACATCCTTAGAGCACCAGAAATGGCAGGGTCAGGAGAATGAGCATGGAGAGATGGACTGTGCTGGTATAGTTCTTGGATATGAATATTCATATGGCTGGGTGGACATAAATGTATCATTACTTACAAAAAGGAAGAGTGTAGCACAGGGCCCAACCTCCCAGCAGGCAGAAGATGACGAGATATATATGCCCCCACAGCCTAAATAAACAGCCGGGAAAGGAGAAAGAAGAGCCCCTCTTCATTCCCAGCAGCTGGAGGGCAGGGGGAATAGAGAGATTGAGCTTCTTGCAAAGCTGGGGTGCCCACAATCTTCTTTCTACTTTTGACTAATACAGCATCTGGCCTACAACAGGTCAGTGTCAGACCTGGGATGCACAGTTTCACCATATGGAAAAAAAAAGGAAGACAAGCAATTGCATAGCACTGAAGTGGAAGAGTATGGGCAACTATAGTCAGCCACATTTTGCCCCCGTCTCCTCCATTAAAAAAATGCTTTCCCCAGACTGCTCCATATGGAAGTCTATGGATATATCCCCTAAATATATACCTTATGGCAGACAACAGCCTACAGAGTCACAGTAACATATACCCTCATACAGCTGTAATTTTATATGTAGTATGCTCAGCTATGCTGACTGACCCCTGCCAGAGCCAATAAGTAGCAGACACTTTTAAAAGATGTTTGCATAAACAACATCTGTTCTGGGATCATGCAGATGATAAAAGAAAAGATCCACCTAAGAAAGGGTCTTACTGGTCAGTATTTTAATTTTTTCCATTTTTCATGGGGAATTAGTGTGCAGAAGTAGTAGAGTTCATTGTATTTATCCAGGTCAGGCAGAAAGAAAATAGAAAGTGCTCACTTTTGCATCCAGGTAATATGAAGATAGCTACAACAAACTAAAAGTAGCTCAGGAAATGTTCTAGTGACTAAGGAGGAATGTAAGAGGCATATTCATTTTGCTATGCATGATAGCAAGCATGGTACTGCATTGTAGAGCATGTAGATGATCAAAAAAGATGAGCCAGACTCAAGAGATGAGATTACAAACAGTTGGATAGGAAGCACATTATCAAACAAACATCTCTGTGCAGGACATTCTTCCACATGATTCTGATACAGATAGTACTCTTGTTGGCCTGGAATAAGTCTAACAGCTTAATTTAAGATGAAAATCCTGTATCCTACCCTTAACTCCCTTTAGTTCTTACAAAATTCATCTGGGCAATCACACTCTTTGGTTTTACAGAGAAAATATTACATGAATGCAATTAGATTCTCATTTTGGAATTGACTCTCTATATCCAGAGATAGTATGCCTCTGATGCACCACATACATATATATATATGCATATCCACACACACACACACACACACACACACACACACACACACAGTTCTACTGCTATGCTTCAAAACAAAGTTTTATATAGGTTAGTAAGCTCTTTTCTATTCATGAGAAATTAATACTTGCATTTTTTTTTTTAAAGGAAGGGAAGTGAAATGAAAACAGTGATTTATCTCAATTAAAGTTCAATCTTCTCTGAACATGGTTGTTCAGGAGGGGACATAGGATAGAAGATCAAAAAGGGCTGCAGGGTGTAGTAAAATTTGTTAAATCAATTCACTTGAACAGAAGAGTCACATTTAGACCTAAACATTCAGTATCCAGTGTAACACCCATGTTCTGCTACCGACAAATTCAGCTGACACATCTTCCATGTTTAGTACATGCATACTGATGGTAGCAATGACTATGATATTTCCCCTTTGTAGTATTTTTAAATTATGAACTGGAAGGTATTTGGAAAGTGTAACCTGCTTAATATGTAGAATTATTTTGGTATATTAAGTATCTGGGTTAATGGTAACTTCATCACAGCCTACACTGCACATTAATTTTTCCATCAAGCATTTAGGCTGTTGGGAAAGTAAAGGCCTTTGCTTTGCATATTGTTTTTATCATCTGACCTTAATATGAATCATTCTGTGGAAGAGAAGCTTGTTTGTGGAATGTTATTTAGGAAAGAAATTAAATGACCTACCATTGCCAGAAAAAAAAATAAGTCTTGTATTATTATGCAAAACACTTATTTAAACTAGTTCATGGATGATTGCCTAATATAATTGATTCTGAACACTGGTAACATTGAAACAGAATCAATCAAGCTTTAAAAGCAGAATGGCACTACTGAAAACATCTGACTATAGAAGGGACTGATTCTTACTTTGAGGTACCAGCCAAGGAAGTGAGCAGGAACAAATCCATCCAATTTGTCCTATAAACCAAGGAGAGAACTTAGGTTATTCTGCCATACAGAAGATAAATATTTACCTTCAAGGTCTGCATTCTACTTCAGATAAACATTTAACTACCTTAGCTATTACTTTAAGTATATGTAAATTCCATAGGCATCTCCGTACCCATGAAGTAATGCAGACACTCAGGTAATGTGATCTAAACAAAGCTTGAAAATTCAAGCAGGACCAGGAGGGGGGAACTTTAACTAAGACATGGTGGCGAGACTGAGGCAGAAGGGGTCAGGCTGTGGGGAATCCAATGTTAAAAAGTGTGGTCATCAAGGGTTAAAATAAGGGGGAAACACACCGGAACACATTTCCAGGGCCCCTAACAATAAAGGAAAGCACCGGAACACTGCGTTCTGGGGCCCCTCTAAAAATAGCCTGAGTAGCTGGAATGCAGCATTCTGGTGGCTCCACCTTAAACCCTGCTTCACTTTAACCCAGCCAGCAGAGAGCTGAGGCAGGCTGGGAGTGTGCGAATCTTCCCTTGCAGGGTGGATAAGCTTGTGGCGGGAAGCAGCTTCCAGCTGTGAGCTCAGGTGAGGGCTTGGGGGGGGCGGGGGGGCTCTGTGTGCATGTGTCTCTGTGTCTGTCTGGGGGTGGGCGGTGTACCTGGAAGTGGGTATTGGGGATGGATATTGGGGGGGCCACCCATGCGGGAGGGTTCCAGGGCCCAACAAATTTTACTTTAACCCCTGTTGCTCAGCAGAGCATTCTTCCCTCTGGAGCTTGAAACAAAACCCATTTCCCAAGCTGACCATTTCTCTGCTGAAAGCAAACAGATATGAATCCACTGCGAAAAAGGCTGGGGGGGGGGAGTAGCCCTGTTAGTCTGTATATAGCAAAAACAACGAAAGTCCTGTGGCACATTAAAGACTAACAAACGTTTTTGGCATAAGCTTTCATGGTCTGCAACCCACTTTGTCAGATGCATGAACTGGAAAAAAGTGTCTCTCATTCCCATCTATTGTTGGTGCACTAACTTGCTATTGCTATTAAATACTCCATTAACTCAAGCGGTAGAGGAAGAGGCAGTGAAGTGAAAGATTCCAACTCTGTTGTTGTGCAGCCACTGCAGTGGCTTAGAGACCAGTGTATGTAAATTATGCTAATTCCTGCACTTCTAGATTTTGTGTCACTGGCTTGTGGACCTGGAACAAAATTCAGGTGACTTCTTAAATCTCAGGTGAAGGACAAAAAGGTACAACTTATGATTCACTCGGTAGCATGTAACAAGCCTTTAAACTTTTAGTTTTCCATGAAAAGGAGCTAAAGATGCCACTGTTAAATACAGAGGATTGAGTATAGATTTCCTTCAGTACTTTTTTGAAAAAACAGCTAAATAATTTATCCCTTCTCCACAAATAGATAATTTAGAGACAAAGACATGCATATCCTGTCTTGACCAATATCAAATGTCGAGAGAAAAGAGAGAAGAAAAAAAAAAAAAAGGAGTGGGTAAAAATCTAACACTAAAGAAAAGGCATAAACAAATGGATTATAGATTCAGCAATAAAACATACCTGGAAAACAGCACATTAGCATGATCAAACAGGCAACATTTCACAGAAAAAAAGTAAGACTCACTAGCCAATAGCTTTATCATTTCAATTTCTTACCCAGACATTGTGAAATGGATCAGTCTCATTGCCTGGATCATAAATAAGGCAGTTTCCACCATAGTCTCTTTCCGGCAAAGGAACTCCTAAATTTGGATCAATGTATTTCATGAACTGTCTGCCATCATGTACAGTCTGCAGAATTAAACACATCCATCTGTTAGCATCTGAGAGTTAATAAACAGGAAAATCTGAAGGGATGCTTACTAGAGATTCCCTATCTTCAACGATTTTTACATTTACATTGCAGAATATTTCAAACATGTCCAAACCTCTTTAAATCAATGTTGAATGGTTATTTATTTATACTCCTGGCTCTCATGACTTCCCATACCAGGTGCTGAAACAGATTCAAATTATTACTTAATACAGTACTAAGGTACAACCCTGTAGTCTGGACTAGGAAAACCAGAGACAGATTTGATTGAATTTACCAAAGAGCTTCTATGCCCCAGTTTAAAAATAAAATAAAACAAAACCCTATACAGCTTATAACTGAAGATTTGAGGCATAACCCACCTTCTTTCCTTTCCCAATCACCTCAGTGGGGCAATCAGCCGCCACCAAACCATGTACCAGTTCATTCTTCAGGGGATTACAATGTCTACTGTCCTCCTATCAACTGTTCATTTTGTTTTTGGTTTCCTAGGACAGGAAACATCCAGCAGCATTTCAATCTAACTACAGCCCATATGTCTGCCAACTAAATACATGCAAAAAGTTAGAAGATTTAAAGTATTTAAAGGTTAAACATGAAAAGAAAAGAACAGTTGTCACTCACAAATGCTTTACTTCATTTATAAAGAGGGAAGAATCAAACTAAACCCATAGTGACAGAATATACTAGACTTCCCAACAAATAAAAAATTCAGTTTTGTTTTCAAATTAAGGTCAGACTAGTATTCACCAACAACTGAACTTTAAGAAACTAAAGCAAAGTCATTAGCAGAAATATTAATTCATGTATCTTCCAATAATCCCATCATACAACTAATTTGCTAAACAACAAATATTTTCTAATGGAATCACAAGTAGTGTCATAGACAATGCTTTACGCTAGCAGCAACATGATAAATGGAGTAACATTTGTTATGACTGGTTAAAGACTGGACAAGCAGGAATCAAACCAGTAAAAAGTAACAGGGAAAAGAAAATCAAATCTGTGGAGCTATAGTCAGTAATGCAACAAAATAAAGTTGTTAAGTTAGACTTAATTTCACATTCACCACCACAGAAATGTTAGTTACACAAATGAGCTTGCACTGGCTTTTAGGAGAGTCAATAATATTGTCCTGTCTCTAAATTCAAGAAAAATGTGTATTCAAATATTTACAATATAAATATTTGGTTTATAACTGATGGATTGGTCAACAGCTAGTAATCATGTCCTTTACGATAAGTGGCTGAGCAGGCCTAGGAGGTTACAGGACACAGAACCAGAGAGGGGGGAAAAAGCTATTAGGAACAAACTGCTATCCAAAAAAGAAAAAGCAACAGCAGTATAGCTCAGCATATAAAAATCAAACTGAAGGAAGTAATTCATTTTTACAGCAACTGTTGCCAGCAAGTTGCAACAATGCTATTCAGAAAAATGTGAGACAATAAATCAGGGTAAGGATGTTCGATGAATGGGGACTCAATACTGAGTGATACCAGCTCTTAGAACAAAAGGAGAAAGGTAAATCTGTCATGTAAAAGGCTCAAGACACCAACATGAGGGCAGACAGCTTGTAAGAGACCAGAAAGAATGAATTTACCTAAGATCTAATATTGTGTCATGTCAGCACAGATAGACACATTAAGCCTGATCCAAAGAACTGGTCCAATGAGTAACTAGCACAAGTCATCTTGAACACGCCAGTAGAGGTAAGAATTACTGACAGGTCTCTTGTTCTTAAGGCTTCTGCCACTGACTTTGGGATGGTTATGTAAAATACAATCAGGTTCAAAAGACTGAGTGCTGTTTGTGAAGCAGTATGGACCTATAGCAAACCTCAGATTAACTGCAGAAGTTTTGCTAAACATTTAGAACTTGTTTGCAAAGCAGGGACTGCGGTTTAATGAAAAGAAAAAATAAATAGAGCCAATAACTCCTAAATTCTAATCTGAGTTTTGCCAATAATTCACTATGTGGCCATGAGCAAATCCTTTTAAACTTGCCTGATTTTCCCATCTGCCTCAGAAGCCTGAGAAAGAGTTGTTTACCTACCTCACATCAGCATTAATAAGTAATGTTTTCATATTTTCAAAGAGCTGTACTTGGCATAAACATTACTAGATTTCAGGGTGAGAAAAAGTCTATGGTTATTTGCAATGCAATTAACTAACTCTGCACTTAATAGCCTAATCATAAACTGCAAAATGATAGCTGTAGACTAACAAAATAAAATCCCAACTAACCAAAATACTGACAAGCCCTATACCGTCTGATCACTAACATTCCACTCTAGGCTGAAGTATCATCATGTGCATTTCCAGACGGAAAGTGTGTTGTATTTTGTTTCGCTTGAGGGTGAGGAGTAAATGCAAATTGAGCAAGACTGAAGATAGATATACAGGTTACAACACAAAATTATTCATATGTGACGTGGGATTGTTTGAGAGTACATGAGTTCATCTTGCTGCTAATGATTTTCCTTTACTCTCCTTAAGACTTAAGCACTCGTAGGTAGTTTGCAGTTGTTCCATAGAAATGCAGATGTACGTATTAGAGTTTTTAGTTTTAAGTGGAATAGAGGAGTGAACTGAGATGTTAAATGGCTTGCCCAAACTCAAACAAAGTCTGTAATAGAGCAAAAAATAGAAAGCATGTATGTGCCATACACTGTACATCAAGCCCAGGCTCCATCTCACTTTTAAATCCATTCCCCACTTGCTTCTGTACAAAAATCAGTCTGACTCAGGTGAGCAAAAATTAAGGATCCAGAGTTCTAGGAAGCTGTTAGGAAGGGAGTCAGAGCCCAAGTTTAACTGGGAATCAGATCCAAGACATTTCATTCTGCGGCATGGATGTAGCTCAGAAGCCCAAGCTCTTTGTTGGTAGGTCTGTGCAGTGCAGCCTGGTCGCATTAGCACAGCTGAGGGCTGGGTCTGCAAATTGTAAACACATATTTACAATGCAGCATGCTCAAGCAAGGGCTTAGGAACACTGAGTCTGCAGGCCCAAGTTCAGCATGCAGTGCAGACATACCCCAAAGAGCACTTCCTCCCAGTCATCTCATGCAGCCACTAGAAAAAACTGTCTACACGCCGTCTCTGGCTTAAGGAAGCAGCACCTTGATGAGGCTCTCAACTAGGCTTTGAACTACATGGTATGGAGAAATGTTAAAGCAGTATATTTTATAAAAACATAAAATAACCTCAGTTCCAAAGGGGCAGCCATGTTAGTCTAGTTCACCAAAAAACAGACAAGGAGTCCTGTGGCACTTTTAAAGACTAACAAAATTATCTATTGCATGAGCTTTTCAGGGTGAAATCCCACTGTCAGATGCCAGAGAGAAGAAAAACTGAAAAAGAGCAAAAAACCTTACATCATGGGAGTGAGAGATAAATCCTGTGGCACATTTGAAGACTAACAAATGTATTTATCCCATTAGACACCTATGAATGCTCATGCAAGAAAGCTGTTAGCCTTTAAAAATGCCAAAGGACTATGTTTGTTTCTCTAAACCAGACTAACTTGCTCCCTTTTTGGAACTTGTCAGTATACTTTAGTAATTTTACCACCTGTCCTCCACACCAGTCAAGCTGTGCAACAAAAAACTTTTAGATCCAGAGCAACACTGTGGTTGTTATTAGGAGCCAGTTCTTAAGTCACTTACCTGAAAGAGTATAAAGATGAGGAAGAGCTCATACACAACGCTGACACAAAGCCAAAACCTCCAGTAAGCTACAGAAACAACAGGAAGTTAGCAAGGCCTCTGGCAAAATATCAATTGGTAATTAATTTATCAATAGCATTATTAGAAAACATTTTAGCATAGACCATTCCCACCCACTAAGAAAGAACAACATACAAGTGAAGTAAGGAGCTCCAGCAAAAAGCTTTCCAAAGGCTTCAAGTAAGAAGTCTTCAGAGCATCTGACAAAGTGGGATTTTATCCCATGAAAGCTCATGCAATAAATAAATTTGTTAGTCTTTAAATGCCACAGGACTCGTTTGTTTGTTTTACTGAACTAGACAAACAGCTTCCCCTTCGGATGTACGCTCAGGCAATGTTCAAGAAGTCCTTTACTCTATCCACTTGCAGAATTGGTGCGATTCCTACTGATCTCTAGAGCAGTGGTTCTGAACCCCTGTGTCGGGACACATTCCTGGGGAGATGGCTGGATGGGGGAGGTCCACTGGTGTTGCCTGTAGACTCCAGATATGCTGTCAAGTGTGTGACCTGCAAAAGGTTGAGATCCACTGCTCTACAGCCACTGATATGCAAAACAGTGCTCATCTACATCTTTTCATAGGCATTCACAAGACTGCATCAGGACAAGGCAAACTTTTAACATGCATGTTTAAAAGATAAGGCAAAAAAGCTGAATTACATATCTCTTGCATGACTCTCCCTATACAGTCTACTCAAGTTCCCCACCACATTTTATAAGCCAAATACCCCTTTAAAAGTACATATGTTGCTTACTAAATTAATCCCATCTCCTCCTCCACTGCCTCATGTTACCTGACTCTTCAATTTTATCTTGTGTCTAGTATACCTTGGAAAAGCTCCCTCCAGACACCACTGAAGTTGGCATTCCATTGCAGTCCCAATTCTTTAAGCAGGATTGGCACTTTCATTACTGGAAGCCTATCTTCCTCTACGTATGGGAAATACTGCCCTGTCTTAAAAACAGGCAGATGATATTTTTCAAAGTTCACTATTAAAAAGGTATTACAAGGAGATTAAGAAAAAAAGGTTTAACAGTAACTAGATGACAGGATATATGGAGACAACACAAATCAGTAGACTTTAGCTAAGAATTCAGTTAGCTGTTGTCTGAAGGGAATTCTCAAACATGTTTTTACAAAAATACTGTTCCTTTGTGTTGCACCTTCCTGTGTCCTCTCCACTACCTGTCATCCTCTCACAACCAGCATGAGGTTGGAGTCCCATCCAACCAAGAAGTGTACACAAAGAAGAGCATCTTTGGCACTTCCTGCTCTGCCAACTCCAACTCCTCACTGAGTCTCCAACATGCCAGCACTAGGTGCTTCTGGCTCCGGGGGACCTGAACCTCTCTGAAGCTTGATGCTACCCTAACTTATCCCTCCTCCTTCCCCAACATTCATGTAGGTGAAATTTAGGAGACACTGAGGCGTCCCTAAGAGATTGGGGCCCCTGTCTAATTTCATTCCATTTGTTTAGTGCTTAGCACAGTGGGAGACTGGTCCATAACTAGGTCTCCAAGATGCAACTGCAATACAAAAATAAATTTAAAAAAAAAAATCAAAAAACTTTGAACATTAACATCAATTCTTTGCAATGAGCCAAGCAAGACACATTTAACCTAACCACTTGGAACCTTACAATCTATACATGAACTCTCCCATATGTTAAGAGGTTTAGATTTGGAAAACTAGAAAGTCCTAAGATCAAGCATCTGACAAAGTGGGATTTTCTCCTACAAAAACTCACACAATAAATAAATTTGGTAGTTTTTAAAAGTGCCACAGGACTCCTTGTTTGTTTTGCTGTAAAACGTGATTCAAGATTTTGGTTCATCCCACCTCTACAGTGAGGAATCCATTTGAGGATATAAACATCTCAGGGGTAACTCCATGTAGTATGTGGGCAATTCACTTTAGCAGTCTCTGGCTAACTATATCCACTGGCTTACATAATAGGGAAAACTTCAGTTATTTTGATTTGGGATCAGAAAAAACCCAGGTCCTTCGACCAGTCATTCGTGGGAGATTTTCTTGATGATAGCTCTGTTTACACTAAGTGCTCTCTCTCTCTCTCTCTCTCAGGAAGAAGAGGTTACTTACCTGTAACCTGTGTTCTTCGAGAGGTGTTGCTCCTGGCCATTCCCATAGGTGTCTGCATGCCATGTGCATGGCACGCCAAAATTTTTTCCCCCTAGATTACCCATAGAGCTGGCTGTAGCACCCCCTGGAGTGGCACCTTTGCGGCTCCCCATATAGCATCCAGCTGGCCCTTTCCCCCCTCAGTTCCTTCTACCCTTGTTCCGATGCAGGGAGTGGGAGGAAATGGAATGGCCAGGAGCAACACCTCTCGAAGAGTATCGGTTACAGGTAAGTAACCACTTCTTCTTCGAGTGATTGCTCCTGTCCATTCCCCCATAGGTGAGTCTCTAGTCTTACCTTGGAGGTGGGAGGAATCAATGGCATACCAACTGTAACATCGCTCTATCCACTGCCGCATCCTGCTGAGCCTGCTGGGTAATGGTGTAGTGTTGAGCAAAGGTATGTGGGGAGGACCACGTCACTGCTTTGCAGATACCGGCGACCAGGACTCCTGCCAGGAAAGCTGTTGACGCTGCCTGTGCCCTGGTCGAGTGGGCGTTCACCCTCGGCGGACACTTTCCCTCTAGCTTGTAACACTCCTTAACACATGCTACAATGCAGGAGGCAATCCTCTGTGAAGAGACAGGTCGGAACTTCATTCTTTCTGCCACAGCTATGAAGAGTTGCGTTGCCTTGAGGAAAGACTTCGTTCTCTCAATATAGAAGGCTAACGTCCTTCACACATCCAAATTGTGGAGACACCTATCCTCCTCTGTGATGTGAGGCTTAGGCCGGAAGATCGGTAAGCAAATGTCTTGGCTCAGATAAAACTGCGACACCACCTTAGACCTAAAGGCCGGGCGGGGGCATAACTGAACCTTGTCTTTAAAAAATAGCATATACGACGGTTCAGCTGACAAGGCCCGTAACTCTGACACTCTCCTAGCTGACGTGACTGCTACCAAGAAAGCTACCTTCCATGAGAGGTAGAGCAAAGAACATGTCGCTAGGGGTTCGAACGGCGGTCTTGTGAGTCTAGATAAGATTAAGTTCAGGTCCCACTGCGCTGCCGGCGGTTTTATCGCCGCGTATAGCTTAGACAGACCTTTCAAAAACCTCTTAACTATGGGCATTGTGAACAATGAAGAATGCTCCGTGGTGATACGGAAGGCTGAGATAGCCGCCAAATGGACCTTAAGGGATGCTGGTACGGTGACTATCCTGTCCAGACTGTCCCTTCCTGGACGGAACACACTTGCCAGCCATAACTGTAGCGGGCACATGCGGAGATGGGCATGCTCTACGACAAACGTGCATGCCGCCATAAGTCCCAGCAGTCGAAAGCATTCCCTGACAGAGGTCATCGGAAACTTTACTAAGGAGCCCACCAACTGTTTTATCGTCTGGGAGCAAGCTAAGCGGAGGCTCGCTCTTGCCGTCCCCGAGTCCAGGACTGCTCCTATAAACTCTATTCTTTGAGTTGGCTGCAACCTTGACTTCTGGATGTTTAGCAGAAGACCCAGACGAACGAAAAGGGACTGTACCACCAACAAGCGAGATAACACCTCCTGCTCTGAATGACCTGAGACCAAACAGTCGTCGAGGTATGGAAAGAGAGTGACCCCACGTCGTCTGAGGAATGCCGCTACCACAGCGAGGCACTTTGTGAATACTCGAGGAGCCGCTGAGAGACCGAACGGAAGAACCACAAATTGCAAATGTCTTTGGCCTACAACAAACCGCAGAAATTTCCTGTGCTTGGGGTTGATTGCAATATGGAAATATGCGTCCTTCAGGTCTACGGCAACGTACAAAGCGCCTGGATCCAGAGAGGGAATGATCGAGGACAGGGATACCATACGAAAACAGATCTTTCGTAAGAAACGGTTGAGCTGCCGTAAGTCCAGTATAGGCCGTAAACCCCCCGTCGCCTTGGGGATAAGGAAATATCAGGAATAAAACCCCCGGCCCTCTCTGCTGGTCAGCACCTCCTCCACTGCCCCTTTCTGAACCAAAATCTGGACCTCTTGGAGCAACAGCTGCTCGTGCGCCAGGTCCCTGAAAGGGGGGTGGGCAGAAGGGGGGGACTGACAGGGGTAACGAAGAAAACTGGAGGGAATAACCCTCCTTTATTGTTCGAATCACCCATCTGTCCAAAGTTATCTGCAGCCACTCCGGCAGGAAGCGGGATAGTCTGTTTGCGAACAAGGGAGTCTCTGGATCTGCTGGTATTGGTAGGTTGCCCTGAGGCTGTCCCTCAAAAGGTCTTTTTAGGGGCTGATGACTGCCGAGAGCCCCTTTGACTATTGGCCTGGCGTCCGGGGCCCCGGTGGCCACCCCTATTTCGTCCCTGGTCATAGTCTGAGCGACGATGTTATGGCCTTGGCGGAGGCAATGGTTTGAAGGGCTTCCTCTGGGCCGCTGGAGTATGAAGGCCCAGTGACTTAATTAAAGCCCTTGAGTCCTTTAAGGTCTGCAGACGGGTGTCTGTTTGTTGGGAAAATAACTCAGGCCCCTCAAATGGAAGGTCCTGAATGGTAGCTTGGACCTCCTGCTGAAGACCGGAGGCTCGCAGCCACGAACTCCTCCACATAGTGATCCCCAAGGCCACGTTGCGAGCTGCCGCATCTGCTGCATCCAGGGCTGACTGCAGAAGTGCCTTGGAGACCACCTTGCCTTCCTTGATGGAGGAGGCCAGTTCAGACCTAGAGTTCTGGTCCAAAGAGTCTGAAAACTTCTCTAGGGATGACCAGGCATTGAAGACGTATCTGCTGAGGATCGTCTGTTGGTTAGCGATCCTCAATTGCAACCCCCATCGAATAGACCTTGCACCCGAACAGGTCTAATTTCTTTGCCTCCTTGGATTTGGTGGTAGGTCCCGGGTGGCCCTGCCATTCTCACTCGTTGGTGGCAGCCACCACTAAGGACCCCGGAACTGGGTGACAGTGAAAATGTTCATATCCCTTAGAAGTGACAAAGTACTTCCTCTCGGCCCGCTTGGCCGTAGGGGGAATTGAGGCTGGCGCGTGCCATAAAGCTTTCGTGGTGCTCTGCACAGTTTTAATAAAGGCGAGAGCAATACGATTTGGGCCCTCCAGGAGGAGAATATCCACCATGGGATCAGCATCCTCAGATATTTCCTCTGCTTGTAAGTTAAGCCCCCTGGCCACCCTGCAAAGGAGCTCCTGGTGGGCCTTGGCATCATCTGGAATGGTCACCGGTTTGGCTCCCACCACCGCCTCGTCAGGAGGTGAAGATGATGATTCTTCCAGTTCAGGGCCCCTGGGCCGGACCTTAGATGGTGCACTGCAACCCCCACTGGCCAGACTGGAGCGATCCTGCTCGCCCCCCAGTGACTTAATGTCCGAAATTTCGCCAGAACCCGGCAGGGCAGTGGCGGTGAAAGACGGAGGTGTGAATTGCCAGTCTCATGAGGGTCAAGAACCAGTGCTGCCTCGGCCATGCTGGTGCTATCAGAATGACCTGCACTCCTTCTGCTCTTATCTTCTGCAACACCTTGGGCACTAATTGGGTTGGGGGAAAGGCATATTGTAGCCGACCGGACCATGGGATGTCGAAAGCATCCGCAAGCGAGCCTGGGCTGCACCCCCTGAACGAACAGAACTCTGGGCACTTCTTGTTGTACTCGGAGGCGAACAGGTCTAGAGAGAGACGACCCCACCTCTGGAAGAGGTCTTCCACCACTTCCTGATTCAGTGACCATTTGTAGGTCATAAACCTCCTGCTGAGCGCATCCGCTAAGCGATTCTGGAGGCCCGGTACATAAGAAGCTACAGGATGAATCCTTTGGAGAATGCAAAACTCCCAAAGATCCATCGCCTCCTGGCACAGCTGCCTCGAATGAGCACCCCCTTGTCTATTGATATAAAACATCACAGAAGTGTTGTCCGTCCATATAGACACCGACTTCCCCTCTAGCCCCTCTCGAAACACCGTGCAGGCTAGATGAACTGCTCTAAGCTCTTTGATATTGATGTGTAAGAGCATATCTTTGCCCTCCCAGAGGCCTTATGTTCTCAGATGGCCCACATAGGCCCCCCAGCCCCGGTCTGACGCATCCATTACGAGGCAGACCGACGGGCAAGCGGAGCGGAAGGGGACTCCTGAGCATAGGTTGGCCTCCCGACTCCACCACATAAGGGACTCCTGCACTGGTGCAGTCGACGGTGCCGGGGAGCGGTGCCGACTACTGCACTGGGATTCCCGGTGCTGATGAGCTGGTGAGCTCTCCGCTCGAGACGGTACCGGAGACTGGTATTGTGGGGCTCCTGCTGCTGCTATAATCACTGGCGGTACCGGAGAATGTTGCCGGGACCGCGGTACCGCTAATGGACGAGCTCTGTTCAGTTCCGGTGAAGGAGCTCGGAGCGGCGTGGGTTTGCCCTGCGACGGCACCGCTCTGCTGGGTGCCGGAGGAGGCAGCGCCAGTACCACCAACACAAGCTCTGTCAAACTCTGCACAGCCACAAATGCCTCTGGAGTAGAAGGCAACAGGATGTCCTCCTCCAAGATGTCCCTAGTAGGGGAGGAGACCAAAACCGGGCTAGGTTGGCTAAGGGGCGGCACCGCATGAGAGGAGTGGGAGTGAGCCAGGCCAACTTGGCTGACTAGGCTCCTTGCGGGGTGCTGTCTTCCGCAGGGGAGAGTGCTCTCTGTCTGCCCTCTTCTTTTTCTTATCCGGTGCCGGGGACAGTGAGCGCTGCCGCTTCCAGCTACCAGAGTCTGAGTCCCGATGTGGCTTAATGCGCCGTTGCTCCAGTGCTGCCGCCAGTGCTGACGATGCTGGTGCACTCTGGATCGATGGTGCCGTACTTGAACTCGCATCCATGGGGACGGGGCGCAAGGCTTCCTCCATCATGTGGAGTTTAAGCCGCTGGACTCTGTCCTTTTGAGTTCTTGGTTTGAAGCCCCAACAAATCTTGCACTTCTCAGCAAGATGAGCTTCCCGAGGCACAGGAGACAGGAGCTATGTGGATCATCCACAGGCATCGGCCTCTTACAGCTGAGGCACATCTTAAACCCCAGCATAGCCTAACGGGCATGAACTAAACTACTAAAACTAAAACTAAAAAGAAACTGGTACTCTGAAGACAAAAAAACTTGCCACGGGAAAAACTGCGTATGCAGAACTCGTTCCAGCAACCGTCAGGGAGGTAAAGAAGGCACTGAGGAGGGAAAGGGCCGGCTGGACGCTATATGGGAAGCCGCAAAGGCGCCACTCCAGGCGGCGCTACAGCCAGCCCTACGGGTACTCTAGGTGGAAAAAATTCCAGCGTGCCGTGCAGACACCTACAGGGGAATGGACAGGAGCAATCACTCGAACAAGAAACCTATCTTCCTAGGGCTACACCTGGATATTTGGTGGAACTGATTCTGGGCAAACAGGACTCTTACAAGAGAATCAGCATTCAAATGATCACCCAGAGAGAATTAACAGTTGCATGTCTAGGACAGTGGCTCACAACCACTGTGTTGGGACACATTACTGTGTCACCACACAGTGACAAGTGTGTCCCAGAGAGCTAGGGAGGTAGTTGGATTTGGCCTATGGGGGTGGGGTCATGTATCCTGTAGGGTCACGGTACTCCACCAAGTGCGTCATAACCTGCAAAATATTTGGAATCACTGGTCTAGGATACAATTTCCTCAACTTCTTGAAGAAACAAATAGTTTACTCCTTAGCTCTAGTGAAGTACAAGTAAACAATTCTAATAATATAAATTAGACATTAAAACCCCCATGTAAAAAGGAAACAAGGAGCAACTAAGACACGAGTACACACTCGTTTTGTATCAGAGTTGCTCATTAATGCTTTCACATGGACAATAAGTAGATTTTTACTATAATGCAATTACTTTAAAAAGGGTTACATTTTGCAAACCAACAAGGAAAACATCAATTATTAGCCCTGCCAACTCCGAGTGTTCCTTAAGGAAAAAAACAACTGCTTGTGTGTGTTCATGCCATCTTTCAAAACTAGATTGGGCAAAGAAAAAAACCTAACACATGACTTAAAAAGCTCCCTTTCTAACAGACTGCTCCTGACGCTACGGTAAAAATAGCTTCATATGTGAGAAGTTGTGCTCATTTTCAGCAGAACTGCCAAATGTTATCAGGACAGCCTACTTTGCATGTTAGGACAAAGAACAGCTTTAACCTGGATAACTGGGTATTCAGAGCTTCTACTTGGTAACTTCCAAATAACTTAGACTGCAGATTAAAATTTTGATGATTTTATTTTCAAGTTCACTTATTAAGAAAAAATTGTGTTCCAGCTGGGACGAAAGCTTGCAAAAGTAGTGCACACAGATTACCAAACAAATCATTTTTGAAAATACTAATGTTGCCCTTTTTCTCAGTCACTCACCAGAACCACCTTACTAGAATCTAGACCATCAGTTTCTCAAGGAAAAGCATAGACATGCAATGTAGTTTGTATCTGGCTTTGTTCTTACTTGCTATTGCTACCTCCCTTAAAAACAACTGTGGTGCCTCCCCTCACTAGTCCAACATTATCCCTGACAGCGCTTTGAAAAAGGAATGCAGTACTAGATATCTATCATATTTATTACTCTGAGTTAGGAAGGTAATTTCCAGGCTAGGTTTTGTGAGTTATATCAAGACCTGGAGCCCTTCAATGAATGTCTTCAAACTCTAAGTTAGAAGAACCTTAGACAGCAAAACCAGTGAGTCCTGTGGTACCTTATAGACTAACAGATTTCTTTGAGCATAAACTTTCGTGGGCTTGAGCCCACTTCGTTAGATGCAGGTGGGTTAAAGCCCATGAAAGCTTATGCTCGAAGAAATGTTAGTCTATAACAGGGGTCTCAAGCACGCAGCCCGTGGGCCACATGCAGCCCCAAAGCTATTTCCTACAGCCCGCAACGACACTATTGTTACTGATATTTGCAATATTGTTGTATGAAAAGGTTTCAGTGGTGCAGCCCTCGGGCTAACATACTACTCCTCATGCGGCCCTCTTGGTGTTTTGAGTTTGAGACCCCCGGTCTATAACTTGCCACAGGACTCTTGCTGCTTTTGCTATACACAGACTAACACGGTCAACCCTCTGGAAATTTCTTAGATAGAAAGATACCAGTTGCAAGTTTTATTCAAAGCATGAAGGCTTCCTGCCTTAAGAATCCAACCTAGACTATAAATACCACCCAATATGGATTGTGCTAAACAGGGAGTCTTGGGGAAGGAGATGTCTATCAGATTGTTTTAAGTTGTTTGACAGATGTGTGATGTACTAAAAAGGAAGCCTCCTACCGCTTTTTTCCCTTCAGTTAACCTATACACCCTGTGAAGCTCAGCATAAACCCCTCATGCCCAAGTGAGAAAGTGAGAAATGTTTTGACTTTGGTGCGCAAGTATAGATTTCCTTAAGGAGTGTCTGCTTCAAGCCTTCATGATGTCAAATTACAATTTGACAACTCTTTATAAGAGTGCACATCTAATGCAAAGACCACACTCAGTGGGCATCAACAACTGGTTCAATCTCAGACTAGGATATAATATAGTCAGATCCTGCACAGTTCTACCTTTGGCCCATCACTAGTCAATACTTTTATTAATGAATTGGATATAACAGGAAAGAGTAGGCTTATAAAATTTGTTGACACCACCAAGCAGGGAGAGCTACTACTTTGGAAGACAGGATTAGAATCAAAAGTGACCCAGACAAATTGGAGAAAGGGCCTGACAAGGAAGGGGGGAGGGGTCAGAAAAAAAATCAGTAAGATAAAAAAGTCAGTGATGACAAGTGCAAAGTAATACATTTAGGAAGGGGGGGGGGGGGATCAAAAGCACAGCTACCAGATCAGGAGGAACTGGCTAAGTGGTAGTACTGCTGAAGAAGATTTGGGCATTACCTTGGATCACAAATAGAAAATGAGTGAACAATGGGATGCAGTTTCAAGAAAGGCTCACATTTTGGGGTGTTTAACAGGAGTGTTGTACACAAGACATGGAAGTTCCAAAGGGGTAGCTGAGTTAGTCTAACTCAGTAAAACAAACAAGGAGTCCTGTGGCACTCAAAGACTAAAAAATGTATTTATTGCATGAGCTTTCATGGGAGAAAATCCCACTTTGTCAGATGCTTTGATGAAGTGGGATTTTCTCTCACAAAAGCTCATGCAATAAGACACGGGAGGCAACTGTCCTGTTCTACTCAGCACTGGTGTGGCTTCAGCTGGAGTTGTATCCACTTCTGAGCACATTAAGAAAGATATGGATATAGAAGAGAGTGTTCAGATGAGATCAACAAAAAATGATAAAAGGTTTAGAAAACCAGACTTATGAGGAAAGATTAACAAAATCCGGACACGTTTAGTCTTGAGAAAAGATTACTAACCAGAAGGAGAGTGGGAGCTTTTGGGCTACACAGAGCTCTTCAAGTGAGAGGGAGTCTCTACACTCTCCCAGACATGAAGAGCTCCATCTAAATTAAAAACTGGTCTCTATTTTATTGGAGCAACTTCTGTTGGTGATAAATTCCCTCACACACCTTGTTGACCTAATATCCTGGGACCAACAGAACTACAACACTACATACAGAATAGTAAATGTCTTTATCAGTGAGATACTGAGCTACAAGATAATCAAATTTCTGGAAAATGGTCTATTAGCAAAATGTAGAACAAAACCTTTAAAGGATGTAATACATGCCAGCAGGCCTTGGTGTAATTCTTTTGGGAAACAAGACACTTTCCCAAAGATCACAGAATCGGGGGGGGGGGGGGGGGTCCTGAAGACTAATTTTCTTTATTAACGTCCCACCAATAAACTTACTCTTCCCCATCTCTCAGCGTATTCTCTCCAGTTACAGAGGGCTAACATGGAAGACTGCAACATCATGCGTCTTCCTGCCTGCAAGAACCTCCCCATTCTTCAGCAGCTGGAGACTAATACGCTTCCCTACAGAAAGCACCCAATTGTCCTCCAGCAGGCCCTGGAGTGCACACTATTCTAGGGAACTAACCTAAAACAGCACTACTCATACTTCATTTACTCATTCATAAAATAGTCTTTTTTTCTCCCATCCTCTAAGCACATCAGGAGGCAGCCTACTTTTGAATTCCAGATATGAGTGTAAATACTTAATGCAACTAAGATGTTAACACATTCAGAGTACAATACCATAAAATGTTTTTATAAAAATTACTTTGAGAAGGAACATGCAAAGAGAAAAGAATGCTCAATAGCTCTATTAAAATAGCTCTAGCTGAGAGTATAAAAGCTCCTTTGTGATCTATAGAGCACAATCCTGTGTAAAATTAGTCTATTCAGGCCAGATCTTGGCTTTGAATGTGTGCTCCCTGAACTGCTAAACAATAAGTCTGAATATTAATATGACCATTGCACAGACGATGAAATTCATGTAAAGGCTTCCTTTAAACACTTTCATGGATGTCTTTCACCAGAATCCTAACTACAAGTTTTAGTATAACTCTCCTGCTTCCAAGAATCTGTACTTTATAAAAAGATGATGACATTTCTTGATGCTATACAGAGCTTAAAGTTATGGGGCATATATCCAAGAACACCAATGTAGTCCTTAATAGCAACAAGATCTTTCACAAACAGAATAAAAAATTGAGAATTGCCATGTAGTAGGGTGCCCAAAAAGTGGAGTTTTAACTTAAAACATTTCACGTTTGCTTCTGTTTCTTCAATTGTCTCCTTGCAAAAGACAGTCTTCAACTTCTTCTCCCCCCGCCCCAGCCCAGATCCCCATTTATAATTCCCCTAAAAAGAACAGGATTCTCAGCATGAAAGGGGAGGATAAAATAATGAGAAATGCTTAGTTTACTGTTTTCTGAAAGAGTAAGCATAACTTGGGACCATTTTCTCAAGGTTAACAAGCAAGACTGTATAAATTGTCCCCATTCCTATATAAAAAACCATTATTGTCAAAATGTAAACACAGCCAGGAAACAGGAAAAGGAATCAGCAGCATAGAAGTTAAATTACATCCACCATTCACCAGATTCAACATACAGAAGTTTTATGTTGCTGTTTTATAAAGACTCTTTGAAATCTTAGAGCATGTATTTCATCACTGGGACAGACATCTTGCACACAAAGTAGAATAAAAGACCCACTTGTAATTTGCCAGATTATTTGGAACATGCTCCCATAATCAAGGGAGGAGTTTAGATTTGTAGCAATTAAGGAGCAGAGGCAGAATTACAGTCCAGTTACATATCAAAATACAATTTTGCAGGTAAGGTGAAGCTGTGGTTCAGGCATAGTTTGATCAACTGCAGACCACATTAAACTTTTTGCAAGCAATGTGAAATGCAGACTAGTGACTGCTGGGTAGGTCCTTGTTACCCAAAAAGTGTGGGGGGGGGGGCTACTACATATCATGCACGCAATTTAGGGTAATTGTGAGTCCACTTTTTTTAGTGGGTTGCTTTCAGACAAGAAAGAAGGTGTGCTTAGGTCTGCCATCTCACAAGGATCTCAAATTCCAAGTTCCAAATGATAAATAGCTGATGTAGTCTTGGAAATACCTGTTGGCTATAAACAAAGGAAAGCTCTTAGAGCATGAGGAAGAAACTGGGGTTAAGATTACAGGGTAATTGCACAATAATGTTAATAAATTTACATTGTTTTATGGCATACTTCTTTTGTATGCAAAGTTAGGAACACTAACATTTACATTCAGTCATATAAATCTAAATGCTATTTATGAAAAGGTAAAATTACTTCTAGAGTCAGCAATTTATTAGAAACTTGGAAAAGGTTAAATGATTTAAATTACCTGGATGAGGTCTTGAAAATGGTCCATCTTTAGCTTGAGTGACTCCAAAACATAAGAAAACCAAAATACTTGCAACAATACCTCTGAAAATAAAGAACAAACTACTCAATGTACTTTGTTTCACCACCCTGCTCCAATAAAGAAAATCATGACAGAGAATCTCAATTTACATTCTTAGATGTCTAGAACACGTTGTCTCTCTAAGCTGGTGCAATTTCCAAAAATCAGTTACATTTCCAGTGAGATGCAGGTTTCATATTTTTGCAGCTCGTTACAGGGGAAACAGGTCCTAACCCCTCTGTTTAGGTTTATGAACAATGCCTAACACTTTCCATTATAAAAGATTTAAGAGCATCTCAGAAAAGGTTGACAAGTTCCAAAGGGGTAGCTGTGTTAGTCTAGTTCAGCGAAACAAAACATGGAGTCCTATGGCACCTTTAACGACTAACAAAACTGATAGCATGAACTTTCGTGAGAGAAAAATCCCACTTTGTCAGATACTTAGAGACGAATCTTCAAGCATCTGACAAAAAGGGATTTTCTCCCACGAAAGCTTATGCAATAAATAAATGTTATTAGTCTTTAAAAGTGCCGCAGGACTCATTGTTTGTTTTTCAAAAAAGCCCATAACTCTGTCAGAGTTCACAGAAGATCTGAAATTCAGCAGGAAGAAAGTCCTCAGGCTAGAGAAGTACCTTTTCTTTTGCCCAATCAAATTCCGTTCACGTTTTGCTGAGACATAAAACAGTTGAAAATAATCCTAGGCACCGCAAGTGAGAAGGGAAATGAATATTTTAGCCAAAATAATTGAACGAGAACATTCTGAGGTCATGCTGCTGCTAAATCAGCAACAGATTGCACTGGAAAACCAGGGAACTGCTGAAGCACCCATGGTGGGGGGTTGGGGGAAGAAAGCCAGGCCAGGCTTTCTCTGGCTACCCCAACGACACAGTACCTGGCCCCAGAACCCCAATCCCACCTCCCAGATACCAGCCTTCTTCAGTTCCTAGCTAGTGCTAGACTTGTAGCTGGCACAGGTCTGTGCCTCAGTGTGAAAAATTCGGTGCTGAAACTCAGCTGATCATGCATGTTGGGAGACTGTTACAGTTGTGATGTACAGAATTTGTTTTTACTTTTTTTCTTTTAAAAAGCTAGAGAAGTAGTTTAATACTAGAAAATATGAAAAGGGACCCACGTAAGGTTGCAAATGCTTCAAAAGTTAGGAAGTGCCAGATTTAAGGTTGCCTGTGCATTGAAAAAAAAATATGAAGAGTCACTAAGTGGTCAAATTGAGACTACAGTATGACCTAAACCTTAAGACTTTTGTGATGCTTGCATTCTTGGCTATACAGGTGCCCCCCCCCCCCTTTTTTTAAACAATATAAATTAAATACTAGCCTGCTTTTTTTTTTTTTTTTTTAAATGACAAAGCAGCTTGAATGACTACTATAGCAAGCTCCCTGTTTCACTTGCCAGCCTTAGAACTGCTGTACCATCATGATCAAATACTCAGATCTCTGAACATCACATGAATCAGGGCATGAACAAGAGGTCTAAGGCAAGGCTGTTTGTGAAACTTTCACTGAGTATTTCAAGATCTGCAAATCTGTTACAACTTCAAGACATTGGAATGCACAGAAATTTAAATTATCCCCAAACTTTCAACATTTGTACATTTAATATTCTTTGAGTGCAGCTTGCGAGTTTCACCTCACAGAGCAGCTGTGATGCTGTTTGGATTCAGGGGACCACTTATGGTATTATCGAACAGCAATGTTCCAAATTTACAATGATTTGTACAAGATAGGCCATGTCAGCTACCATTAGAAAGTATAATTTGCTAAGTATGATTCTATTGTTTGTGTGCCATATTTGTATTGAAACTCACAGATATATCTGATGTATCTGTATTCCAGCTTTTGTTGCGTTTCCAGGTGACACCCCAGACAGAATTACAGAAGCAATGAGTTGCTTAATAGGCCCCTTAAGAGAAATAAAAAGGTATAATAAGCCCAGGGAAGAGCCGAGGGCTATACCTTTATGAGTCACCAGGACTTGCCTAGGTGACTCTAGACTCCACGTTTCTGTAAATTTCCTTTAGTAGTATGGACAGACAACTATACTACATCCATGTTATCTTTTGTTGTGATCCGACGTCTGGATCAACTCATCTGCAACTGAGCTCTGAAACAAAGCACAGACCCATCCAGGATGGGCTGTATACCAGAGGAACTATAAACCTACAAACTCCACAATACTGAAAACTAGATATACATAGACTTTCAAAATCATTTGTCTTTTTGACTGTTTTGACCATTTAACATTATTTTATTTGTTTCTTTCCTTTTATAATAAACCTTTAGTTTTAGCTACTAAAGAATTGGCTGGAACCTGGAAGAGACCTATTTTGGGTTAGATCCAAACTCATATTGATCTGACAACAAGACCGACCCTTTGGGATCAGGGGAACTTTCTGGCAAAGAGCAGAGTTGTAGTAACTTCTCTCTTCTCTGGACTAGTGACTATTAGGAATTTGGAACAGAAATGCAGTAAAAGGGACTGTATATTCTTTTGTTTGTCTTAATAACCAGTGTGGGAAATGAGAAGCACTGTTTGTGGTTGGTTGGGAAGTCTACCTTCAGTGTTCTCCACCAGTGGAGTCAGAATCTGCTCTCCTTTTACGGCCTGCCCTGAGCTGGGATTTTTCAGGTAGGTATGCACAGATGGGTCACAGCAGCCTTAACCTAAAATGCAGTTCTCCTCAAAACGATGGAACCATCTCCCTCTTCATTGAAAATTGTCAGTTTTGTACTCGAGTGCCGATACCATCAAGAATTACCATCCTGCATAGATGGCACATTTATCTGAAGCTAACGAACTTGATTCCCCCCCCGCCCCTTTTTTTGTTCTGAGAAAAATAAGTTAGATATAATTATCTATTTGTTTGCCACCTTAGGTCTACCTACCTGGGAATATGGTCCAATGCTGATAAGTGACATCAGCAATAAATACCCCATGAACTGGTACTGAAAATCTTAGATGGGATGAAACAGTTTAATGCCATTATAAAACACAAGATCGAGGCACTTTAAATACTTCGAGCACTTGACTTGCTGCTGAGTTCAGACAGTTTTAAAAAGGGAAGAAGTAGCTGTGTGTGGGCTGAGGCTTGCCAGTCAATCACTATCACATGAACCAAGAATGGAATATTTGCATAGGCAGCTCCAACTGAGGCTGAGGCCATACTGGCAAGAGGACTAGAATTGTCACCTCTAGCACAAAGAGAAACAGGAGACATTTTTAAAAGAACTCTGAATTGTGCATTTGAACTTTTAGCACAAGTCTCATGCATTATAACTAATATGGTTGCCAGTTTGTCATTTTAAAGAGTTACTGAAAGTAATACTACCTTAAAACATTTCTTCAACAGTACAGTTCATAGTCAGAGTTGTGTTTGTGGTTTCTCCCAGCATAGAGCACCTACAAACAGGCTGACAGACTGTGGGTGGTGTGGAATTATTGGAGATTGCCTCTACTAGATTCAGGTGTTTGGCTACCTTCAAGCACCCTCTCCACACGCAATGGAACGCTGTATTTAAACTACATACACATTGTACTAATATGGCTTAAAAGTCAGAATGCATGAGGCAGCCATAATTGACTATTTTTCAATATTAAAATATTTTTGTAAACACAGCTCCTTCAGAAGTGTAGCTGGGGCCAAAGAATTCGGGTTGACTACTAGCAAGTCTTGTCTCAATTTGTTTTTTTTAAAGGTAATGTGTACAGATGGCTATATAAAAGATGTTTTACAATCAAAAACCACAACTATATTTTAGCAGGATGGACATTGTCTACAAGGTGTTGTTAAATGATTTGACATAACAGCTATATATTAGGGTTGCACATTTAAATGAAACTGTTAACACAGCAGGTAGTTCCACCAACATTTCCAAAGACCAAAAAAAGGACTGGGAATCTCCCAGCCCTAGTGTCTACTGACTCCCCACATGGGGAGCCACCAGCAACAGTGCATTGCTGGGGCAGGGGACTCCCAACCCTACTGCCTGACGGCTCCCCTTCTCCCACTCAGAAGCAGGGCAAGAGGAGCCGGTGTAGTGCCAAATATCCTGTTCCAGCAAATTTTGTTACCATCCAACCAAAGTAACAAACTCTGCCAAAACATGGTTTTCAGCACTACACCAGAGCCTGCCCTGCTCAGGAGGGGAGGCTTAGCTGGGGGTGGGGGGGGGCAGGTGTAGGGCTTGGTGTGTCACACAGAGCTGGGAAGCCTCCATGCTGCATTGTGACCCTGAAGTGGTTGAGAACTCCAGCTCTAAGCTATGTATTTTCTTGGAGAGCATGTAAGACAGATGCACTAGGAAGTACATTCTTCAATAAACTATGATGAATTAAATAATTTTGGCACTTGAGCACTATTTAGAAGAAAAATAATCAAAGGGAAAAATGGAATATTGTAAATGCATTAATAGCACTAATAAGACACTTAAGTGTTATTTAAAAGCATTAGAGCAAAGATAAGGCAATGAAACTAGGCACCATATGCTACCTTTCTTCTTAGGGTTCATTTCCACAGGGCCCGCTCTCTGTCCTTTCTCTAGCTGCATCTACATTAGCATTCTTCAAGTTTCCCACAATTACACTACCATTGGTGCAGAAGTTAAAGTAAGGGGGAATGTGCTGGAACACGCTCAGGGCTGGAGGAGCAGCCCTTGCCACGGCTACCCCACTCCAGTGGCCAGGTAAAAGGGTCGGGGGGGTTGGGTTGGGGACAGTTGGGCTGGCTCAAGGGCCCAGCGCAACCCAGGGCTTCTTGGCCCAGCACAGGGCCCAGCCTGCAGCTTGGCCCAATGTGGGACTCTGCCTGTGGCACAGCCCAGCTTAGGCCTGGGGCTGCTAGGAGGGGGAATGCTGCAGGGGGGCTGGGCTTTTGTGCCCCAAATGTTTTTTGAGGCAGCAACACCCCTGGCTGAAGGGGGGGGGGGGGTGAAGTAGGAGTATGGGAACTGAAGGAGGCTGGAGAGGGCTGGAGTGATGACTGGAGGGTGGGGCATTGAGGAGGACATGAGGAAAAAGGGGTCTGATGTGGGCACTAGTGGACAAGGTTGGGGTGATGTGGATTTGAGGCTGTGCTTTATGTGTGAGGAAAGAGTTGGTGGGTATAAAAATTCCTACCTGGGCTGGGGCTTGGACAATGTGGGAAGCGGGCCCAGAGACTAAGAAGGTTCCAGGGCCTGTCATATTATACTTTAACCACTGCATTGGTGCAATTTTACCAGTGGTAGCAACAGCTGAGGAATTAATAAAGATTTGTTTCTGGAGTTTTAGACAACATGCTGTCTAACACTACTTGAACAGGACTAGATGACAGCAGTTAAAATGCCATCAGGTTGCATATGCTAGCTACTATTTCTACCTTTGCTACCACTGGTCACACTACAATGCTGGGAAATTACCAGAAAAACACTTATGTTGAAAGGCAACTGAGGAATTGGTATTAGTCTGAGACTTGACTTACTATCCCAATGCATTAACCAACCACTCTTCACAGTCAAGTTTATAAGATTGTTCTTGAACTGTTTTCATCACATACTTGAAAAACAGAGGTAAACCTCTATTGCCAGGGAGCATAAAGAAAGTGCTCACTGGGATCATGCCACAGAGTGGGGCAGTCATTCAGGGAGTTGCTGCCCTTTTGTAACTTGCAAAACTATGCACTCCATCAAGACCTTGTTTCCATTACACACTTTTCAGGAAATGTCTCCTCCTGTTGGCAACACAGCAATCTTTTTTGGTGGTACCAATGACGACATGACAAGACATTGGTTGCCAATGGCATTTTGAGTCTCCCCTGTGAGTAGAGCTAGAAGAGGGAGTAGTTTAAATATCACAGGGCATCTGCAGTCCTGCTTGTTCTAGCATACCCACTGTAGCTACCATTGGAGGACCTACACTAGGGTTTGTAAAAGCTGGAATTTTTTTCTAGGGATGGGCGCAGGGAAGAGGCTAATATAAAAATCGGAAGGGACCAAAAGAAACTCTACTCCCCCATCCTGAGAAACTTAAGTAGTAATCTGTAATAGAGCCTCCCTTTCATCTTCCAGTCTAAGCAAGTTTGTTTGCAGAAAAGCGAAAATGGACATGGATAGTACTCTACGTTCTGATCTGTAAATCACTCAACTTCCACTATGCCAAAACTCTGTCCCAGAACTGCTAGCTTTGGAACTTTATCAAGATGTGTCACATGGCAAGAATCAAAGCATTTTTCTCTGAAGAGATACTTGTCCTGTCTTAACTCCCTCACTAGGCACTCAAAATGAAATATTTGTCAAGTGAGATTAATCTGCTGCAGGACCTCCATGAATAAAGTGTCCCTCATCACAGATAAGACATTTCATCACAGTCCTCTGGTTAGCAAGATGGTAATACTTGAAAATTTTCAACCTTTGAGATGTATTTGGTAGCATGTGTGATATCATCAGATTATAGCACCATGGCTCTGTGCAAGAGGTCTAGTGAATGTTTACAAAACTATATTTAGCCATGAAATGTTTAATAGCCTGATTCTTCCCTGATTCTCAAGTATTCCACAGCAGAACTTGGTGTTCAATTGCTAGCAGACAAAGCATGCCTATGGAACGACCACTTGCTCTGATTGCTGTGTTCTGATCGCTGTACGTCCTCAGTAGCAGTGGATGGCAAAATGTCTTACAAGCAGAGGTGGCCTTAGGCAATTGGGGGCCCTAGGCAAAGGCCCTTTATGGGGCCCCCATAGGCCCCGGGCCCCCACTGCTGTCCTAACTGTCCCCCCACTCCCAGCTCCCACTGGCGCAGGAAGAAGGGGGCCGCGGACCACCAGAGCCAGAGGCTCTGCCACCTGCCTGCCCACCTGGCCTCTCTGCAGCGGGGGAGGAGCAGTGCTCCTAGCCTACCCCCAAGCTGGCTGCACCTCCCCAGCAAGAGGGAGGAGAGCAGCCAGTTTGGTGCTGCAGCTTGCCAGGAGTAGGGCCCCCTGGAGCAGCCTGCTCTGAAGAGTTCGGGCAGCTTTGCCACTGGCCACCCCAGGCCTGAATAGAGGATGCCTTGCCCCCAGGCCATGGACTGGGCCTGTTCAGGCCTGGGGTAGCTGGGGGCAAAGTGGCCCAAACTCTTTGGAGTGGTATGTTCCCGGGGCCCCCACTCCCAGCAAGCCACAGCACTGAATCGGCCACCCTCCTCCCTCCCCCTGGGGAGGCGTGGCCAGCTAGGGTAAGCGGGGAGCGCTGCTCCGTGCCCGCTGCAGACAGACCGGGCAGGCAGGCAGGTGGTGCAGCCTCTGGCCCTGCTGGTCCTCAGCCCCCTCCTCCCCCACCACCCTGCTAGCACTAGGGTAAATGAAGCAGGCGGCCGCTACAGGGCTCCCTTACTGCTTCAGGCCCTAGGCAACTGCCTGCTTCACTTACCCCAAAAGCTGCCTCCACTTACAAGCCAGTGGAAAACCATGCTGACGACTTCTGCTCAGTCACTCACGGGTTCTATTCTGATCACAATTTCAACCACACCATCAATTGCTAAAAATGCCCAACTTCTATTTGCAGTCTCAGCTCCTCCCACAGGCAGGACTGTTAACCAGCATAAAGTGGTTGTGAAGAGAATACAGAAGATAAAGCTTCAGCCACAGCAAAGAGTTCTTTCACCTTCTGCCCCCCCCCACTTATTTTTATTTTTGTTTTACATAGATCTGTTATCCTGATCACAATAGCACATTCACTAAACAAAGCACTAGACATTTAGCTGCATTTGGATTAGGCCTGCCAACAGTCATCCTCTTCATTACCCTTTTCCACAAAGATCCCTTCACAAACAAACATTCTCCTTGTGTGGATGAATGTGTTCTATTATGCTGATGGCAGTATGTGTATGAAAGAAGGATACTGCAACCTTAACTGAAGATTGCAGTCTTAATGTCACGTCCTTTAAGAGTATCCAGCCTTTGGAAGTCACCGAGGCAGGTACTGCAAAGCTTCCCATGTGTGCTCTAGGTCACGTAACAGACAGCACGTAGATGGAACACAAGTTGTCACAGCACACAGCCATGGGAGGGTTGCTGTTGCCACGACTGTATTCCAAAAAAACCCGTAAGAACTGTTTCTTAGCATTGCCCTCCCAAAATTATTTATTTGTTTTCATCATCTTTATTAGTATTAATACTAACTGTAAGTATTACTCACAAACATTCATCAGGATACTTCTTGCTGCTTTTGGCAGCACTCAACAGCTCCTGATCTTTCTGTACAGAGATTTAAAAAAATAATAAAAGATATGGCCCTTGTAATAAAGGGACTGATGCAACCCTTCTCCCGGGGCACATCTTCTTAACAGTCAAGCATATATCTCCAGCTCTAGAGTTCACTTTTACTTGCTTGAGATCTTGAATGAGCTTTTGTAGTGCAACTTATTTATTCCATCAGCTATTTCTTCCAGAGCAGCAGTGAGTGTGGTTTGAGTTACTAGTCTTAATACGACTGCATTTTGCTTCAGGGCTAAATAGGGACTTTGGATTTTTCTCTCATTACAGCAGGTGATTTGACCTCGTCTTCCTCTACACGCTGTCCCCCCAGTGTTTGAATCTTTACAACTGCTTTGATTTGCTGTTACAGTGTGACTTGATCCCCTGACTTATACTTCCCTGCATTTACTTCCTCCCATTCTGCAAGTTTCCCCCATCTTCAAAGCATCTGACAAAGTGGGATTTTTTTCCCCACAAAAGCTCATATAGTAAATAAACTTGTTAGTCTTTAAGTGCCACAGGACTCCTTGTTTGTTTTAATCTTACCCACAATGCAACTGCTTGCAGAGCCCTACCATATACTGATATAGTTGGACAGCAATGTATCTTGCTAGGGCAATAAACCATATAGCTGTTGGAGTTATAGTTTCACACTAATGAGTCCCCTAAGGACCACAACAAATGTGGCTGTTAGCAAGTTGAGCCTAAGCATCAAGGCTCTGCGCCTCACTATCTCACAAAGCTGCAACTCCCATTATATCTCACACACAAAAACAGTGCATCATTCTGGTCTCAACTCAGAACTTGCTAAAATATCTGCAGGTTCATTCCTCCAGAAAGCAACAGAAAAATCAAGTATGTTAGCAACACACTTGAGAACCTTTCTACTTAATATTTACACATCTTTAACTCAAAAGCATGAGACTAATTTACTACAGGTATAGACAGTTTAGCAGACTATTTTCTGAAAACTGTTTTAAAATAAAGATAAGGACAGATAACACTTGTGTATTAAGTCTAGAGTATTTATGCTAGATTTCATATATGCTTTAAGATAAGAAATTTATTAGCACTTGCCAAAGTGTGATATAGTCTGCTTAATGGGATTAGAAAAAAAACTAGCAGTTGAATTGCAGGTCAGGACAGATGAATTGGCAAAGCTTAAACAGCACCTGTCTAAAGGCAGGCCTCAAAAGGATTTCTGACAGCATAAGATTATCCCTTCCTCCTCATAACTTGGAGGGGAGGGAGAGGTGGCACTAGGGAGAATCATCAGGGTGCTGTTGGGAGATGCCAAATTGACAGTCCTGAAGATTCAAGTCTGCTTTTGAGTCAAAAGACAAGCACAAGTTCTCTGCAGCAGCTATCACACTGAGTCAAAGCTGTCCATTTTGGAGGGCTAAAGGTAGTTCATTGTCAATATTCATTTAGACATATTCCCCTTTCAAAAATCTACCTTATGGAGTGCCAGATATGATAGTGTTTGTGATGCTGTCCCTCAAAACAGACAGCAGAAAATAATTAATCTTGGCAACTACTGGTTTGGTTTAAGTTTGAACCAGTAATGCTGAGGTAAACTGCCCTGGTTTCAGTCTCCCTTCAGCACTAAGTTATCAGGAAGCATGAGAACAACTCCACACTATGTACATGAAAGATCCTTTCTGGGAGTCTTAAAAGTGAGACAGAACACCATGCATTGCTTTTAAACTTTTGTCAAATTCATCTTACTTCATATCATAAATCCCTTCTTGAGCTGTAGGCCTTTCACAAGACTGAGCATCTGGATACGAGTCTTGTCTAGAATTTGTATAATGCAAGTGAAAGAAATATTAAGGTTGCTGTTTTTTTTGTTTTGTTTTTTTTTTAAACTCTGCCTGTTTTTGTAATCTTACAGCAAAACTCCATAAGACTTGTGGGGGAGGAGGGGGGCAAGGGTACACACCTTGCACTAGCTCTCTCCTTCGGAACATTATACCAATTCCATTTCCAAAGATCTGGCTACCCTTGACAATGGTATGCCTAGGATCGAAATACTAGAATTAACAGTAAAAACTTCCCCCAGAAGCAAGGTCATCCTAGCTATTTGATTGTAAAGATGACAAATGAGTTCTGTGAATAGTTTACTAGTGAAAACACTACCCCAGAAAGATCCAGAAGAGTTACTGAAACTAGTGTCACCTAACAGACATGCCATATATCAAAATGACTGGTTATACCAGTGGGATAGGCTCTACAATTATTTATATAGTCAAGATGGGATGCAAGAATCTGAAGTAATTCAGGCTGGTGGAGGTAATTACAAAAAATTGATTTACATACAGTCTTCTCTAACAGCAGTTAACCACACACTTGAGAGACTGATTCCAGGATCAGTGGAATAAAAGGCTAAAAATGTTCATTGCGATGAAAAATACACAAAACACTCCGTCAGTGCTGTATTCAATACTGAAAAAAGAATTCAGGCTCAAACACAAAGAACTTTGGAAGGATGAAGCAGTACTGAGGTTCCCACCAGCTCCCCACAGCTCCTTAAATCATGTTTTGGAGTAATTACCACCTTGCTCTGGGGCCTTGTATACACTAGAGTTATTGTGGAATACATCATCTTATTGTGGAAAAAACAGGCCCACCGTACACACCTGAATGCTCTTTAACGCCATCACAAGTGCCCTGTTATAACAGAACAACAATACCACCTGTGCAAAAGTCATAACACCTATCACGGAACTGCTCTTGCACTATAAAGCGTGTGTGAATGCTGATGGAACTTTCTTCCACTATAAGTGGCCTCTGGAAATGTCCCAGAATTCCAGATCTGACCACACCGGTCTTCCCCTTGGACTCTGCCGCTCTAACACAGCTCATCCCTCCCTCTTGTAAGTCTCAGGAACTTTTGAATTTTTTCCTGAGGCAACACTGAAAAAGGGTGTGAGTTATTAGTAGCTACAGTGAATGACAGAGAAACACAGTGTCCCAGGGAACTTGTAAATCTACCCATAGTGCTCTGTGGTTCTCTCCTCCTACTGACAGTTCCTAGCACTGGAAGCTGATGAGTGGCATGGTGAGATAGGTGCCCACAATTTAATGCTCTTTTTTGAGGAAATGCAAAGAAGAGTGCGGACACTCCTTTGTGTTATAAGGACTGCAGTGTAAATACGCAATTGTGCTATAAATACAATGCTTTCATTATACCACAAAGACTCATTGCGGAACAATTTTCCAGTGCAGACTTGGCCTTAGTTGTTGGTGGCTTGTGATATGCAAGAGGTCAGACAACATCTTGGTGGTCCTTTCTGGCTTTCAACTCTGTGGCTGTCCTGTTTGATCCACTCTCTCTTTTGCTGTCTGTGCTCACACACCTGTACAGGTGAAATACAGCTGTAGGCAGCTGCATAAAGAATCATTAGGGGAACATGGAAGAAAAGTTGGTCTTCAAGGAACTAGAACTTTGCCTTACTCAGTCTTGGCAGCATGACTACAATGGACAGCAATGCAGTCTGGGTTTGTTCTCCTTGCTCCAAACTACTTTTCTATTCTGTTCTACCCATCCCTTTGTCCCAGTCTAGTTTCTCATCACCTCTCCCAAGTTAATGACCCGCAACAAAAGTGAGAGTGTTATTCACCCTTGTGCAGTAGCCAAGGTTCTTCGAGATGCATGTCTCCGACATGCTCCACCATAGGTGTCTTCGGCACCGTGCACCAGGGATCGGAGATTCTCACAGCAGTGCCCAGAAGGGAGGGGGCACGCGCGTGATGAGGAGCACTGAGT